>CAUZXS010000093.1:147500-174086 GCA_963585895.1 Sepioteuthis lessoniana | reverse complement strand
ATACAATAAAATAAATAAACACTAATCAATGCTCGACTTCGGTTTTCAAAACATGCTATTTTCTTTAAAAATCAGTCGTCAATTACAATTAGTGAAGAAAACTAAAGTTTAATGAGATAAATAAACGTTTTGTTAGATAAAAATAGAAATATACAAGTATACTAAAAATAACTTTCCCAATAATATTTTATAATTCTTTACTCAACTATTTCTATCGACAACTTCCAAGATTGTTCATTTTTTATTCAACAACTATCAAAATCCCATAGAAAGTAGTAAAGGGTTTGTTTTTGTTGTTGTTTTTTTAAGTAAACACTAATGCTCGACTTAAGGGATTTTCAAAATATAAAATTTTATTTCTTTGTCTATTTTCAATCAACCGGAACCTGTTTTTAAACTGGACCAATAAATTAACCTGTGGAATGAATTCAAAATAAATAGCAATTGAAGAAAAAAATTGTACTCATCAAGGGATTTCAATGATGTCATATGGTCTCAATAATTTTTTAAAATAGGTCTAGATGGGGTTCAAAGAAACTGAGAAATTACGAACTGGAGGAGTTATTTACTAAATTTAGCTTAGTTGTGGTACAAGGTCAGAAGTCTGAGGCACTCAGTGAGAAATGAACACCCTATCAATCGTCTGCAAATCTAGCTTGCTAACTATTTTACTAAGTTAGGTGCCAACTGACCGGGTATAGAAGGGATAACGTGAAATTTATACTGTTAGACGACACGTTGGGAACAGCGATCCATTGATTGTCGCTTCTTTAGGAGTGAAGGATTTTGATTACCATTTGCATTTCGTAGTCATCTGTCATACTGAGAATTTGGAATCAAACAACTGTTTCAGCATTTAGCTGATTAAAAAATTACGTTCTGCCTGGCCCACAAAACTTACCATTCTGTTGCAAGTTGTACTGGAAGTTGCTTCATTCTCTAAGTGTAAGTTAAAGTAAGTGTATTGCTCAAAGATCCTGCCATGATGTACCTTTTTTTCATGGTTTATGAGGATTTTGATAATTTTTGCAAAAAGCATTTTTCACTCTCCAAACTTTAAAAATGGTTGAATAGTGCATGCATCAACAACATTTAAATTTTTTTTTTACTTTACATAAAGCAAAAATAAAAAACAAATTATAATTTGTTTCGAGTGTAAGATCTCCTTATCTAATGTAAGACCTAAGAAAATAGTAAATCAGTTACTTTGGAACGCAATATTATTTAAAAGTTGTCATATCTATCTTAAACTTGTCAAATCATCAACAAAACCCCAAGTACTAACGTTGCACTTAAATCTAACAACACAACAGTGACTTAATGTAAAATACATTCAAATCTAAATAACAAGAAATATTAATATCAAATAAATATTTTTTAAAAAATAATCTCTATGCGGCCATAAATGTTTAAACTTTACAAAGTTGGTAAAAAATTTTTCAAAAATTAATTTTTGTTATAAAAATATAAACGATAATGCAAGTCACCTGCGTTTTTTAAAACATTTTAAAGAATATAAATAACTTGCTTTCATTTTGTTCATGAAAAACTGAAGCTAAAAAATAAAATGAAATGAAATATAATGACAACAACAATCAATAGTGTATATCTCGTGTACAAGTCGATCTAGGTCGACCCTTGATTTAGGGTCATGAAATTATCATGGAATTTCTTAAACCAAATGTTGCTCCTATCCTAATCCTTCCGATTATGTTTAAATATCAAACTTACAAAATAACAAACAGATTAGGTCTTTAGAATAAAATTCGATCAAAACATGAACAATACATATTGATTTTAATTTTCTTAAAAAAAAAAAAAATTGCCGATAATTTCTCATCAAATACAAATCGACAAAATCAAATACAATTGCCATTACTTGTCAATTACAATTAGTGAAGAATATTCATGTTGTAAGAGATAAATAAATTTTGGAGTTAAAGTTTAATTTGAAAATAAATAAAAATATACACATTTATTAAAAGTAACTTTTTCAATATTATTTTGGTAACTTTTTGCTAAACTGTTCCGATCAACAAATTCTCTGATCATCTGCAGGTGATAGGTTCATTATTTCTAATTCAGCTACTATCAAAATCCCATAGAAAGCAGTAAAAGGTGATAGCTTTAAAGTTAAACCAAAACAGGTAAATAGTTAAGAAAATATATTTTAAGGGTTGTTTCATGGTAGTTCTTGATTAAAAATAAAGAAATATACCAAAACTTTGATTTTCTCAGAGAAGCTAAAAACGGTGAAAACGCCAAACGGGTTTTTTTTTTAACGAAATAGGTCGGTTGATTTTATCATCAGATAGTCCAAACTTAACAGCAGATTTTTTACTTAAATTCCAAAAGCAGTAATTAGGTTAAAATAATAAACAAACCAGAATAATTCAGAAAGTATCCATAGACATTAATAGTCACAAGTCAAAGACAAAAATAATCTCATTTATTTTGCTAGTTTCCTTCTTTTCACCCACCTACCCATATGTATGTACTACAAAATTCATATCTACCCAAAAATGCAAGAAACTAATTTAAACAATTTGGAAAAATGAAAACGAATTATCATTCTTATTTATTTATTTATTTTCAAGAAAAACTTTTTGTAATAACCAAACTCAGCTCGTGTAAGTAAAAAAAGCTTCTTTAAAGATACATGAGGGTTTTGTAGTCTTTTTTAGTTTTAATTAATTTTATCTAACATGCCCTAAAAATTACAACACAGAATTGGTTAAAATAGTGATTTAAGTCTTTTTTTTATTTTAAAATCTCAAAAGATAATTTTTTAAAAATAAACGAGATCTTTCTTTTTTTCCTTCCAAATACTTTCTTTATTTTCTTTAATAAGTAAAATTCAGCATCTCAATTTTATCCAGAGACTAAAGAAATATAAATATAAAACGAAATTAGAAGACTTGAAATAAAAAAATAAGTGATTAATTAAATAAAATAATGCAAATGAACCCATTTACACACACACACAACTGAATATATATATATATATATATATATATATATATATATATATATATATATATATATATATATGACAAGGTGTAAGATGATAGATGTGTAAACAAGTGAAGAAGAGTAAAAGTCCGGAAAAAAGTTTTATGCATGTGCTAGCGCGCATGCGCGTAAAACTTTTCTCTCCCCTTTTCGTGTTGTTATTTATCAATATTACACGCTATTTAAATATAACCGGGAAAATTGAATAACTAGTTATAAATAGTTAATTTTTTTTCAAGAAAAGATCTGTAATAATCACCTTAAAAATTTCCAGGACTAGTCTCCAATATCGGGGCCTTAAAAATTCACTGCTTTGTTACTGCCCAGGCAGATCGAAAGAACGGCACAAATTTTCACCCACAGTCGCCTCGCAGTAGCTCCGCCATTTTGTTATAACCTCAATCCATTGGCTTCTCCCCCGCTCCCTTTACAAATCTTTTTGCTCTCTAACACACTCTCTATCTTTCCTCTACGTCCACCAAGCCTCCCTCATCCGATCTACCTATTTTTCCCTCTCTATCTCTGTTTATCTCTTCTTCCCTTTCTCACTGTCACTCTCTTATCTAAAAAGTTTTATTTCTTACTCTCCACCTCCATCCCTTCGCCTCGTTACCCTTTACTAATTCCGTTTCTGTACATGTGTATGAATCGTGAGGGAGAAGGCTGTCTTTTTTCGTTTTTTTTTTTGTTTTTTTTTTTTGGTGAATGGATCTTAATCAGTCCCTCACGTTTATACCTCTCTCACCTATCTCTTTATATTCTCCCTCATCTACCTCTTACCTTCTCCAAGAAGCGGGGACCCAAGAAGAATCCTCTGATTCTATTTTCCAGTCCAAGTCTGTTTTGTTTCGTTTTTAGCTCCCTTCTTTTTTTACTTTTTTTTTATAATTCCCTCACTCTTCAGAGATTGAATTTTCTCTTTCACTTCTTTACTTACCTTCTTTCACACACGTAAATATTCTCGCGTATATGAAAAATTTTCTGGTTCGGTTTATTTACTAAACTTAGCTTAGTCTTCACACTAGGCTACAGGGGAAAATAGCAATGGCACCTAGTGAGGCTCAAAATTACTTATGAATCATTTTTAAGACATTCTTGTTAAACATGGCTCTCCGATAATTTTTTTTTAAACTTTCATGTTACTTCCCTAGTTTTTATTATCATTATTATTATTATTAATACAACAACAACAACAAACCCTCTCCAAACTAGTTAAAAACATCACTTGTTGCCGATTTCTCTCTATTCATTTATTTTTTCATACTTCTTAGAAAAGCATCTTTAGAAATTTACTAAGCTTTTTGCTTAAATATGGCACAAGGCCATGTGAATAGGGCACTCAATGAGATTCAAACTCGCTCATGCAGGTTTGATAACCAGTACACCACCCGAGGCGCCCTAATAAAGCATCTTTAGTGCGAGATACCTATGAATGGATTTCATTTATTTAGTCGTCCCCATGTTTTCCTTGTAATATCTCACCTCACTTCTGTTTATGGTGCACACCTCAACGTCTTCCCCAAAAAAGTAGCCCATCGTACTAAGTAATAATGTCTTTTAACACACACACACACACACACAGTCTCTCTCTCTCTCTCTCTCTCTCTCTCTCTCTCCGTGTGCGCCAGGCACGTCGCCAGAGTATATTGCGAATGGTGGAGATCCATTAAGTTCGGGGGATCGCGGCGAGTACATATGAGGGGAGTAAAATGGTTTATGCTGTAATTCTAAGAATTAGCACACAGAAATTAGTTCACATCACATTTACGGTGGGAGCAAGGGAGTATACCCCTTTGATCACCCCCTCCTTGGTGATAGACCCGGTGTGCACGATTATTTCTGTAATATTTTCCTTTATTTGAATCTCTCTCTCTCTCACTCTCTCTCTCTCTCTGTCTGAAACGAGTGGACTTATCTCGCACTCCCTTTAAGTTAATCCCTTTTGACTCTCAAGGTGAGAAAAAAAAAAGGGCCCCACTTTATCTTTATTTCTCCTCCCGCTCCTCTCGATCTTTCTTTAATGTACCAGAACTACCTACCTACTCATTTTTACGTTTCCTTTTTTTTTTTTTTTTCTTTTCTTTTTTTTTTCTTTCCTACAACCCGTCCTGTTTTGCACACACCATGTAAGAACTTAATGTATATATATCTCTTCTGAACTTTTTGTTATTATATGTAACTTTCCCTTTTTTTTTTAAATCATGAACATCTATCTATTTATGCCTCTTTATAGTTATTTACTAAGCTTAATTTGGTTGTGACACTAGGCCAGAAGTATTGGGCACCTAGTGAGAATCGAACTTACAATAGTCTGCTAATCTAGCTTGTTAATCATTAGATCACGTGAGGTGCCCTCTTTAAATCTATCTATCTATTTCACTCTTCATGTGAATCTATCTATGTTTATATCTATCTAGATATCTATCTCACGCACGACTCTTCACCTTTTTCACCTTATATCTCTAAATTCTTTGAGTTTGCCTAACTCTCACTTTTAATCTTGTTATTCCATTTCGTCTTTCAGTAGATTTCTCTCATTTAGAGCTTGCTCTAAGTCTCCGCTTGCCTTTACTTCTTTTCCTCCCCCACATATGCAGCGGCTACCAGTGCGTCTCTGGTACACTGTTGTAAAAGGACTAAAGAAAGAGACATTGTATTGCTTTTTCCTCTATTTTTCTTTTCTTTCTTTTTAGCCTTTAGGCAGGACATCAAAAACACACGACTGCTCTACCTTAGAGTTACAGCGTGTGAACAGCCAAGAGAAACATTTACACAAATCTATGGGCTTTCTCTTTAAAAATCTTCATGAATTTTATTTTTCGGAAAAGGTTGATTTTTTTTTTACTTAAAAACATTCAAGTAGATAACTAGAGCACTCTTTTGGTTTTTTGTTTGTTTGTTGTTTTTTGTTTCCTTTTTGCGATTTTTTTAGCTGAGAGATAGACATATACAAAAAAAACGCACTTTTAATCGGCAATTGTATAATTTATTACTGACTAGTAACGTGCGTTTTCTTATAAAGTATAGATAATTAAAAGCGCAATAAGGTTTTTTGTGTTCATTAATTCTCCGAAAGGTTTTATCTCCCGAGTGACACTTTTTATATTGGTTCTCTTGCGAGACTATAGAAAAAATATTGCCCAAAGAAAAAGCACAGAAAAAAAATTTTAAAAGTGTTATTTACTTAAAATACTTTTTTTTATGTAATCACTCAAATTTATTTATCCAGTAATTTTACATTAATTAACCAAATACCAGTTACATGCTTGAGTGGAAAAGTTTAATCTATGAATGTCAAACCTCTAAAAAACGTAAAACTTGATTTTTTTTTCTCTTTTATTAACCACATCTTTTGAAGACTAAACTACGAATAAAGTAAAAAAAAATTCCTAGAAGAGCAATAATGTACATAATTTTACCGTTTTTTGAACTTCAAAAATAAAGCATCCGTATAAACAAAATAGACAAGGCGTGATTTGAGAAAATGTAAACAAAATCTAATTCTACGTGGAATTATCTTTAAAAAATGTAAAACTTGTTTATTTGCACCTTCATTAAGGGAACCAAATTTACAAAATAATTAAGTGGGGTTGGTACATGACAACAACAACAACAAAAAAAAAACGTTTTCAGAATTTCGAGGGAAAAAGTCGTTTCAAAGAAATCTCATTTTTATTGCTCTCAATACTGAAAATTTTATTGAAATCCAATAATAAGCCGATATGATGGGAATATTTTCAAAAAACAATGCTTAAGCATGTATGTGTTTTTCTACATACATTCTGTGGGATATTTTTTTTCATTAAGTTATTCAATTAAATTACATAAATTGGAGCTTCGTCGTCGTTGCCGTCATAGTCCTCATGGTAGTAGTAGTAAGTAAAGTTGGCGACCGTAGACGAGGGTGACCCGAAGGCTCCTTTTTCAATAGCTACTACACTGAGGTGTAGGGGAGGGCGCTACTCCTTTCCCTCGATTACTCCACTTTACCCTTGATACGTACCTTATATTGCTGAGTGTTAAGCAAGGAGGTATCAAGTACCATTTTTAAAGTCTTTGGTATGACGCGACCTGGGATTGAACCCCAGTCTCCCGGACCATTGGTGAACACTCTACCCACTGGGCCAAGATTGCGAGATTTTCACAACAGCTTTAAATGGTGGTTTTTGACTGAAGTCTGAACAACAGTAAATCTCCTCAGGTCTTCAGGACTCTTTTAAGTATTCTATTTGATCTTAATTGTGCTGTGTTCTAGATAATCTCAATTCTTCCTCTAATCTCCAGTTCCTCCAGTCTTTTTGCCAGGCCAATGTGGACCATTCTAAGGGCACCAACAACGATTATTAACTCTTTTTTTTAACCATGAAATATCAAAAACTTGTTTTTGACTCGTTTCAGTGACCGTACTTCTTTTGTCTTTACCTCTCCCAATGTTACTGTTCAATAAAAAAAATATCAATTAAGCAAACAACAAATATATACTCTCGTAGTGAATGTAAAGTTGGTGACCGTAGGCAAGAGCTACCCAAAAGCTCCCTTTTCAATAGCTACTACACCGAGGCATAGGGAAGGGCATTACTCCTTTCCCTGGATTGCTCCACTTTACCCTTGAAACGTACCTTATAATGCTAAGTATTAAGCAAGGAGGTATCAAGTACCATTTTTTGAGTCTTTGGTATGACTCGACCTGAGATTGAACCCTCTCTCCCAGGCCATTGGCGAACACTCTACCACTCCCGTAGAAATAAAGAAATTTTCTTTTGTTATTTACTAAGCTTAGCGTAGTTGTGGCACAAAGCCAGAAGTATGGGGCACACCATGAGAATGGTCTGTTAATCTAGCTTACTATTATACTACATTGTAATTGTTAGAAATAAGTTATCTCCCTTGTACTAGAATTCTTCAGAAATGTGACATCAAGAAACAAAAATAATTCTCTACACCACCATTCTCTCATATATCTGACAGTCCACTCACAAGTGTACAATATTGGTCTCAATAAAGTCCTGAACCGGACAGCGTCTTTATTCTGATTTTCACACATTATATTACATGATGTCAGAAGTGAAGAACAAGCATGGACCTTTCACGATAGCCAACGCAAATGATCTGGACCAGCAACGTAAAAGAAAATTTTACGACCTGGTTCCAAAAATTCAAACTGTACCTCGTGGCATCAGGAAAAACGACAAAGCCTGACCATGTATAATGTGCACAATTCCTACACGTAGCTGGAGAAAAGGCCATTGAAGTATACAATGCACTTATGTTCACAGAATCAGGGAAGGGTAATTCCAATGCTTTAATTCGCAAGCTCAAAAAATTTGTTCTGAGCAAAAAAGACTTAGCCTACAAACGTTATGACCTGAACATGAACACAGCCATAAGTAAGTAAGTAAAGTAAAGTTTGCAACTTTAGTCGAGGGTGACCCAAAGGCTCCCTTTTCAATAGCTACTACACCAAGGTGTAGGAAAGGTGCTACTCCTTTCCCTTGATCCTTCCTTAATAATGCTGAGTGTTAAGCAAGGTGGCATCAAGTACCATTTCTTGAGTCTCTGGTATGACTCCACCAGGGATTGAACCCCTGTCTCCCAGACCATTGGTGAACACTCTACTCATTAGACCAATAAGACTCTGTAAAAATGACACAATCAAAAACCCGCACACAAGACAGAGAAGACCTAGCTGTATACCAAGTAAAGCATGGACAAAGATACCCACTAAAGAAGAATGTGTACAAGATCAACTAAAGAAATGACCAAAATGTATAAAAGGTTTTGGGTAAAGAAGGTTTAGGAAAGAATTAAATAAATCCTTAGTTCATCTTGATATCAAATCTTTATACACTAATATACTAGTTGATAAGTGTATTGAACATTCAGAAAATCGCCTTTGAAAAACAAACACTATCTTATCACTACCCGTCTCTAAGTTAGTTTAAATCTGTACTTTATGCATGTCACTTTGTTATTTCCAACACAACAACAATTTTTATAAACTGAAATTTGGTTTACCTATAGGTTCCCCATTTAGTGGTGTTCTTGGATGCATTTATCTTGAATTTCTTGCATCTGGTCCTTTTAAGTATATAACCCCTAGTTATTCTAGTTACTTCAGATACATAGACGACATTTTACTTATTTACACACAAGAACCTAATATAATAAGGATTACTGACATTAAACAATATAGAACATTCCATAAAGTTTACATATGAACTTAAATCCAACAATACTTTACTCTTTTTAGATGTTTTACTTATAAGGAATAATGACAAATTAGAATTCAAAGTTTATCATAAACCTACCTGCAAAATTGACCACATACATTTTTATTCATACCACGACACCAATACTAAAAGAGGAATTATTATAGGTTTTTAGTTTAGGCCCCTTTGTATATGCTCCCCAAATTATCTAGATGATGAATTTAATGATATAGAAAAATTTTTCTGAACTTTCTTTACCCTAATCCTTTTATACATTTTGCTAAATCTATGGCCCTTAAAATCCACAATAGAAATTGTTCTCAAATTGCCATCAACACGCCTTCTAATAATACTAAACCAACCCATAAATACATTATTTTACCAAACAATTCTTCCACTAACTTTATTGAAAAGAATTTAGATAAATTTGGTATTAAAACTGTCACTTTATCTTCTAAAACTATTCGTGACTTACTTCACATGTATATATATATATATATATATATATATATATATATATATAATTAGATATATTTTTGCTAAAAATTTGTATGGACTAGAATTGCATAATTGTGTGAACCATCATCATCATTAATTATTTGCAGTTTTTAACTAAATATAAAAAGTATAAAAGAAAAAATGAATGTTTTAACTATTTTTTAGTTAATGTATGTGTGTTTGTAACAGGGAAAAAAGAAATTCATAACTACATACCTGACTTTTCTCTATGTTCACAGTGGTGTATTGTCAGTTTGATATTCACTTGTTGCCTCCAAACTTATATATTACTTACTTGATACTTTGTTAGGTTTAGTTCTAATGGAGGTTTTATTTTTATGATGAATTGCAAAAGAAGCTCGTCTCTGAGTTTGTTTTTTTTTCAGTTTTTAGTTTTGTTTTTTTTTTGTTTTGCTTTTGTATTTTTCATGACGCATATTTAAAGAAAAAAAGCATTAAAATTGAATTCCAAATTCGCTTAATGAATAAATTGCAAGTATTTCTAAAACTGCAACTTGTGTGGATTTTTATTTTAGTATGCAGAAAAAACAGATCATAATAGTATTTATTTATTAAAGTGCATACTAAGATAAAAGTAGTTGGAATTCTTATCATAATTACAAAACTGAACACACATCAGAGCTACACTGTCAAAAAGATTTACGAAAAGAATTTATCACTCATTCATTTATCAATTAATAAAATCAATCTTCTGTGGCACAGTTGCAAGACTTATTGTAAATTGGCATTACAATATTGTAAGTAAAGCCAAATTTATGTTATACATATGACTAGTGTGTCCTGTGAATGACACTAAACTGCATCTGATGGTGAGGCTCAAGTTATGAAGCTGTGGTGAGTTTTGTGTCATTCCTTTGTTGTCATTTTGTCAAGGTTCACTCTGACCAGTAATGACCTGTTAAAGACCCGTCTATGGATCAAATAGATATGTTTGAAAATTATTAGCATTAAATTAAAATACTTGAAACCCTATAACTGTGCAAACAAATAACTATTATTAAATTGGTATAGTAACTTGAAACTATGTAAATCCTTGTAAATTATTAGAATCTGTTTGGAATAGTTAAAACCATATAAATGTGTACAAAATAACGATTATTACTAAGCTGAGTTAAAAGTTTTGCAATGTTTTGATACATGTTATTTTCTACTTATATATCATATGACCAAGATGTGGGAGATACCCATCGTGGTAGTTGGTGTGCTAACATGTTATGCATTGCTTTTCTACATGTGTGATTTGAAAACTGTCCAGAAGAACGAGCAACTTAGTTCAATTCAGTAACTTGTGCTTTATAAATTTTCACGAGGCCACAACACCATAGAAGCAACAAAAAACATTTGTTGTTCATAATATAAAAATGCAATTAATCACCATGCAGTAATCAGATGGTTCAAGAAATTTTGGCTCTGGTTGCAAAAACCTTAATGATTAGGCAAGGTCAGGAGAGTCTAAAACCTTGGATTGTGAGGTTCTGCTCTAAGCCATAGAAGCAAATCCAGAGAGTATCAGGCAAACTTAGCATCTCTCAGTTCAGTGTGGTTCATCACTATCAACAGCTTGATATCTCTCAGTTCAGTGTGGTTCACCACTATCAAGGGCTTGATATCTCTCAGTCCAGTGTGGTTCATCACTATCAAGAGCTTGATATCTCTCAGTTCAGTGTGGTTCACCACTATCAAGGGCTTGATATCTCTCAGTTTAGTGTGGTTCATCACTATCAGAAACTTGGCAAAAGCATCAGGGGCTGCCAAATTGTGTCTTATGTTACTGAAATATTGCAAAATGTTTGACTTACCCTAGTATTAAATAAACTTGAAACCACGTAAGTCCTTGCAAGTTATTAGTACTATATGGGAATAGTTGAAACTATATAACTGTGTGCAAATTATTTGCATTAAGAATAGTTACTTGAAGCTATAATTGTTAACAAATTATTATTATTTTCTTGAAACCAGATAATTACTTGCAAAAAAAGACTGATTTCAGCATTAAATAACCCAAATATCGATATGTCAAAAAAACAGCTAATTAACTAACATTTGTGAAATTTTGTGGACTGTGAATTCACTCCTTTATTGCCATTACTCCCAGCTCTACTCAGACCCAGAGTAGTAGCATCCATTAGGGCCCCATCAACTGGTTAAGTAGATGTTTGAGATAATGTTTTAAATGAATAGGAATTACGTGAATACATTGGTTCATAAAACATTAATACTACATGTAAGTATTAACTGTGTAAAATGACCATGAAGATACATTTTTGTGCTGTATATAATTGAAAATCATATTTGTTAAACTGACTTTGGACATAAAGTAACCTTACAAAAGTTGACATGCCATAAGATCAACCAACCAACCAACCAATACATAACTATGGTCAGATCCATCCCACTTTTTATTGCAACTATAAAAACAAGTATAACACTGAACTATATTTTGTGATGACTAACAAGTTAATTAAGAGGTTAATTTTTATGACTTCCTCATAGCTTTCTGTTTACAAATTAAACCCAACTTCATTATTAGTATTTTGGTTTTCTAGTGATAGAAAAAAATTATAAATGGGTGATAAATGACATCAATGGAAAAAAGTGCCAGTAGAACTGGAGTTAGATAGGATACAAAGTAGATTTGGGAGCCATAGCTCTAGCTACTCTTAAACTATATGATGAAAATAGATGGATAAAAAGCGATTTGATGAATTATAAGATTTACTTTGATTATCTATAATATTAATAGAATAAGACAAGAATGCAATTGTTCAAATCTTATGACCTGTCATCACCTCAGATAAATAATGGATCATTCTGTTTTGATTTTGAGAAAAGAAAGAAAAGAAAAAGAATACATTAAACATCAGAGTGAAAAAAGAAAGCCAGAAATAAAGAAAAATTAATGTTAAATTCAAGATGCTTATCTGCTTCAATGAAATGGAAGGAAGAAGGAAGGAGAGGAAAAAAGAGTAAAGGGAGAAAGAAATGGAAGCAATAGGAGAGAGAGAGAGAGAGAGAGAGAGATGAAGAATACTTATTTTTGAAAACATATTGTAGAAGTTTATTTATAAATAAAAATGATATATTTCATGAATAAGTATAATAAAACTTTTTTAAAGAGAAGTTACTCAATTTCAATAAAATATTCAGTACTTTTTTAAATATTTATCCACAGATGAAAATAAATAGAACAATTAATTACTCTTATTTATTTGTTTATTTACAAGGAAGTAAGTAATGAGTAAAAAATACATAATGATGATCATAAAATGATTTCCACAAAAATTGATACAACTGTATGAAATTTAAACTATGGAAACTTTTTCAATTTAATAAAGTTTTCTTCATGAATTTATTTGTAAATGTACGTATCTAAAGAAAAAAAAATGATAAAAAGTGAAATTTTCATTGTACAAGAGGACTCACAGACCTTTTTTATGACCACTGACAAAAACTATGGAATTAGAACACTGAATGTTAAACTTGTTTGCTTTTTTATTTGGTACAAAATAAACTAATAAAAGATAAGATGCAAAATATTTTTTTCTTTTATACCTTAAATGAATTACATTAAATCATTCAAATTAATAATACAGTTTCTTTTCAAACTATAAAGAGGAAAACATTATGCAATCAACAAATATTGAGAAAAATATTACGGAATTCATTCCAAAAAATTAGAATCAATACTTAATTGACTCTCGACAAACTTTTATGATAGCCTTAATTCTTCCAGGTATGGATTTCACTAGTTTAAAGCAATACTTTTTATCAAAGGAATTTCACCTTTCCCAAATGGTTGTTAATAGATCTTCCTTGCTGTATAAACCTTCTCATGCACCATTATTTTAATCTTCAATTGGATTTAGATCCAGGATGTTAATGTACATATCTGCATTGATTGTTGAAGTACTGACTGCTATTTCCACTACTCCTTTAAATGATGTGCAATCTCTTATCATGAATTACTTAGGGAATTTGCTTGTTTTCTTCAAGCACTGAATAATATATTTCATTTAAATGGCACCAGACAAAAATTCTAGCACCATCACCTTGGCCAATTCAGATTCTTAATTCAGTGCTGAGTATCACTTTATATTCAATTGTCCACATGCCATAATTGTTTCTTTTTAGTTTACTTCAACCTCATTTTTTTCTGTTTGTATGTTAGTGTTGGTTTTCTCTTGGCTTTTCTCTATGTAAATTGCATTTCATTCAGCCAATTTCTTCCTTTTCTGTCACAAATACTGACTCTTGTTTTGTTTTACCTTTTCTATTTTCAAGGTATATTGCTTTGAGTTTTTTATTCCTTTTTTAATAACTCTATATCTTTTATATTTGTACCAAATTTTAGTCACCACTGACAGGGAACAATTAATGTCTTTAATCGCACTCAACTGTGGATTATCTTCTAGAATAAGTTTTATGATCCTTTGTATTGCTTCAATTGATACTCCTTTTGTTGGACCCATATTTCCTTTCAATTAAGTATGTCTACCTGCAGGAACTGCCTTTTAACTAGGAATGCATATTCCATAATTTTTCCTTCAAAATTGGATTATTCCATAATATTTTTTTTGTTATAGCTTGGGAAAAAATGACGCCATTAATTCAAATAATGTAATCTAGTTTGTTTAATGTATATTTTATGAAGCCAGAATGTTCAGCTATAAAAGAAAAAATGTTTTGCATTTTATCTGTTATTAGTTATTTACTGCTAAATAAAAAAATCTATGTAAACATCCTGTACGTTAATTCTATAATTTTTTCCAGGAGTTGGATAAAGTTTTTCTTACTAGCTAGTAGGATGCTCTGTAACTGGGTGGCTGGCCCATAGAAAACTGAAAGTTTGTGATCAAACATGACTTTGGATGTGAAAGTGTGATCTGCATGTCAGTTTGACCAAGAGAAGAAAGCAGGGGATGGTGAGATTGGTGATGTCACTGAAAAGGAAGCTAGACAACATATAACAAAGTTTCAGGCTTTTTTGTGGAAGACAGCAAAGACACAACTTTGTGTTCTGCATTTGCTCAAAAAGTTCTAACTAAGATACCATTTCAAGTTATCCAATCTGGTGTTGAACCTTGAAGGAACTGACCCCGTAAATACAACTAGTAAATGAGGAACAAAGTATCATTGGGCCATACATCTCTCCTAAACCTTGTGAGAGGAATAAAAGTTAGATAAACTTTTGTTATTCACTCTTTACCAGATTCCAACTTACATGGTCATCTTCCTGCTGTCTATATCAACTGACACCCATTCAGTGATCTTATGCGCATAATATTAAATGTCTTATAGTGCTAGTTCTGCTTGCCAAAAGTGGCTCACTTGGCTCTTGTATTTAAATGTCAGCTAAAGACAAGATGTTCAGTTTTTAACAGGTCTTCTGCATCTTCTTTTTTCTATCTCTGACAGGATGATGTGGATAATGCAACATTACAAATGAGCAATTTCAACAGGTTTTGTAAATCTTTGAACTGCATTAACACCTTTTATTTTCCAGCAAGTAAAACTCAATTAAAAACTAGATAAATAATCCATGCTGGTTATATCTAATGAAAACAGGTCCAAACAGTGAAACAACTGACTTGTCTTAATGCTTGGACATGTTTTTTCATTAAAAAATTATTAAACCTCTTTTGATACTTTTTGAATGTAATGTTTTTTGTGAAATACAGTATTGTGCAAGTGCAGTACTTTCTCTATTTAACAGACCTAACTCCGAGCAACTTTTTCTTGTTTCTTCAACTGAAAATCCTTCTCATAGAAAAAATCTGAGGATGATGAAGACAATGAAAGAAATACAATGTTACAGCTTCAAACTATATTAAAAGAGAAGGCTGAAAGGTACTTCAACCAATGGAAAACTCAGAGGCATAAGTATGTTGAATTCTAAAGGGACTATTTTGAATAAAATTATCATTTGACTCATTGTTTATTTCTGTCTAGATAAATACACCTTATATATTCTATATGATAAACTATTTTGTATATATATATATATATATATATGCACAAACACACAAAGAATAGTTTGATATAAATATGTATATATCTATATCAACACAGCTATAACTATATCCACACATATATACACAAATATATATGTGTGTATATATATATATATATATATATACACATATGTATATCATCATCATCACTGTGTTGACAGGGAGGAGTTCTCTGATTGTTTCTCTCACCCTCTGTCCCTATTATCCATCATTCCTGGCAGTTCCTACCAATTACATCCAGTGCCTGCACAGAGCTAATGTAAATCTTTGTTGGTTGGTCATCACTGGCACATCCATGAATAGGAGTCCAATAGGAGAATGTCACTTATGAGTTCATCCTTACTTCTCCAACAGTGGCCTGCATGTCTTGTTCATCCTACTTGAATGGTTTGTGAGATGAGATGTAAGTGGCCATACAGCAGATATTTTGTTGGGTGTTGCTTCTAGGATTTATTCAAAACAGCACATAACATTCTTGTTCAACTCCCATCTAACTTTTTCTTCAAACATTTTGTCAGCATTCATGTGGTGCACCCATGCAGAATACAGACACAGCCTCTGCTTGGAAGAAATCCCTTTTTTATTTTGTCTGGGACATCAGATTTCTAACTGATCAATAACCTGCATTCCTCACGTTTGCTAAACATATGAGGTGCATACGATAAGTTTCCAGACTTTTTTCGTATAGGCATTTAAAATTGTTGTAGACTCTTGAAAATTCAGTATCTTTTTGCTATACATCTTATGAAATGACTGACCAATTTTTATGATTTCAGGTTCAAATGAACAGATACAGCAGCAATTGGAATACTCCCTACAAAAGCCTGATTGTCACAGCTGGTGAATTTAAAAAATGCAATCTGACACTTTAGAAGAATGATATGCAATAAAATTCTGTTTTAAACTTGGAAAAATGCCACAGAAATGTATGGAATGCTTCAGACTACTTTTTGAGCATCTTGCATGAATCGAGCATGAGTTTTTGAGTGGCATAAGAGATTCAAGGAAGGCAGGGAGTCTAAGGGATGATCAGAGGTGTGGGAGATGTAAGGAAGTCAATACACCACAGTTGATTGGCCAAAGGGTTACGGTTAGGGTTACTATGTTAAGGTTTTAAGGGAGTTCAGGAAGAGATTCCTAGGGAAGAGGCCAGCACTCTTCAAATTGGGTCAGTGGCATTTCCTCCAGGACAATGCACCAGTCCACAATTCCATCCTTATCACAGACTATTTGACCAAGATGGGCATCAAGACAGTTCCTCAGCCTCCCTATTGTCCAGACCTTGCTCCCTATGACTTGGTTATTCCCTAAGCTCAGAGGTTGTTGTTATGAGACAATTGAGGAGATAAAAGAGGCTGTCACACAAGAGGACTTCCATGGGGCCTTCCAGAAGTTGTTGGAATGGTACAAGTGCATTGCAGCCAGAGGAGATTACTTGAAAGGGGACTAGAGTTTCATGTGTGTACTATCAATAAAAGTGCTCATACGAAAAATGTCTGGAAACTTATCGTATGCACCTCATATGTTGACATCACTTTCAGTAGATGAGATGTTTTTGCTGAAGTATATCAACTAATTTTAGAAGCCTGCCACTTGAAGTGATTATGGCTTCTTCTTGTTTAAAATACATGAACTCTGTTTTATTAGCATTGATGTGGAAACTAATGCCTTCTACTGCTTGTTCCAGACTATGCAGCTGAGATTCAGTTTGGGCTGGTATATTTCTGAGAAGTGCTTGCTCATTTGCTATTATAGTTTCTGTGAGATATTGTCTGGTTCTTGCTTTTTTAGTGTAAATCTATCTTTTTTTTTATTAGATCTATCAACATTTAAAGTACATAGTCTAGACAGATAATAAAAATATATGGTGTTTATGTATCTCCCTGCAAGACTCCCGCAACATTTTTGAAAAAGTTAGTGCCACCATCAGGAGAGTGAACCATTACTTACATGTTTTGAAGAGCATCATTATAGCTGTAACAGTTTCTTTGGAGCAGCCATGTGGCAGTAGTATTTTCTCCATCTTTCCTCTCTGTATGGAATCAAATGCTTTGGAGAAATCGACAAACAATAGGGTTATCTTGATATTTTTGAATGTACTCCTTCAACAGATTATCAGAATCCATGTGGTTGTGGAACAATTTCTTTTCTTTGTTCTGATTTTTCCGAAGAATTTTCTCAAATCCCAGTTGGATACTATTGAAAAGCATGGTATCATAAACTTTACCAGGTAAATCAGTAAGATTAATACCTTTGTAGTTCTTAGTGATTTTGAGTTTGCCTTTCTTGGGGAAGGGGAGGAAACAGCCTTTTGTCCATTTCTCTGTTGTGTTTTGTTCATAGATAGCACTGCATAATTGAATATATATATGTGTGTGTGTGTGTGTGTGTGTGTGTGTGTGTGTGTGTGTGTGTGTGTGTGTGTGTGTGTGTATTAGCTATTAAATTATGCAGTAGGATTTAGTTTACCTGCTGGGCCACTTCACCCCTTGCTGCTCCAAAAATTGTGTTCAGATATTCATAAAGTATTTGCTAATCAGAGAAACTTATTACATTTGTTTTTGGAATGTTAAGAACAGAGCATACAATAGGCTACACAATCATCATGCTGTTATAAAGCATAATATTATCTTCATGAATCCGAATCACACCACTGTGCATTATAAAAACACCATGAAGACAAATAATCCAACATTAAAATCAACTACCAGAACATATATAACGCATTGAATGGCACTTGGCAAAAGCATTTACACAAGTCTGTTTTGTCAACTTGTTGAAACAATTTTTTTATGAATTTAATTTTTGAATTTGATGTTATCATTCACCATAGCAACAATGAATAATGAATAGATTTTAAATAATAAACTCAAAAAGGAATAATAATAATAATAATAATAATAATAATAAAGATATTCTTAAAAAGTATCTAGAGTAATGCTGTATTTACTAACACAGAAAGAAATAATGAATGAAACATTCATTTTCTTAAAAATAGTCTCCTTAGCATTCAACTCACTTATTCCAGTGAGTTTTCCCTGATCAAAGCATCTGTGAAATTCTTTTTTGATATGATGTAGATTCGTAATGTCATATTCTTTTAATGTCTTCCACATTTTCAATTCTTATCCTTGAGAAGAATTTTCAGTTTAGGAAACAAAAAAAGGTTCCAAACCTGATGAGTGTAGGGATTGCTGTACTTGCATAATTCTGTGTTTTAACAAAAGCATCTAATTTGAAGTGTACTGAGATGAGCTTCATATTTATTTATTTATTTAAATTGGCACAAGATATCTAGACAGTAGTCTAGATGTCTAAATATCATATCTTTATCATATTTACCAACCCCTCCGCTCAGGCAGGATATGACACAAGGTCAATTTTTAAGCGGAGTTTAACAGGTCTGAATTCAGAGTTTTCCTTCTCCTAGACTAGTTGCCTCACCAAGGCTGAAGAACCCAGTCTGTCCTATTATTTACCCATAGCTGGAGGGAGAATTATTGGATTCATACCTTTCCCAAGGGTATTAGTGCTATGTGAAATGCAATCATTCTCATCCAGGATTTGAACTCGAGTCGCCGTGTTCAGTTCCTACAACGATAACCATTACACCATGGGCACCTCCCAATTATCATATCTTTATTTAGATTTTAGAATTTAAAAAATTTAAATCTTGTGTCTTAATAATTTTTTATTACACTTCATGCACTTGTGTATAAGTCAATCTTATGAACATAAGTAAATAAGCCAACCATAGTCAAGGATGACTCAAAGGCTCCCTTTACAATAACTACTACACCGAGGTGTAGGGGAGGGTTCAACTCCTTTCCCTGGATTGTTCTGCTTACCCTTGATTCATACCTTATAATGGTGAATGTTAAACAAGGAGGCATCAGGTATCATTTTTTGAGTCTTTAGTATGACAACCTGGAATTGAACCCCAGTCTCCCAGACCATTGGTGAACACTCTAAACATTATGTCCTGGTACTGATTTTTAATTTATAGTTACTAAATCATTAAGATTAAAAATTAATTGTTGAAACTAAGGGTGACTCTTAATCCTTTTTATTATATTTGATTTCAATGTCACAAAATTATTATTCATACCTTCAAAATTTGAAAATATTCTGTAAATATTATTATTCTCCCTATTTTTTTAGTATTTTTTGGACATTTTAATTCTTGCTTTCCATGTACTTTCAAATTAGCCTGGCTCAAAAGTTTGTTTTAAAAATACTCTTTGTTTATTTGTTAGGGTTTTATGGGATATCAACCTTTTTAGGTTATTTAATACCAAATCCATTTTTATACAAATAAACAGTTCTATTTCAAACAATTCAGTTTAGCATAAATACACTGTTTGAATATCAAAAACAGCTCTATTTCAAGCTATTCAGTTTAGTCTACAAAGTTAAATGGTTCCAAGTATTGCTATGTATCACTAACAATTCAATTAAACATCAGTCATTTATTTACACAATTGTCAAAAACATTTCTATTTCAAGCTATTCAGTCTAGTCAAACAGTTCTAATTCAACTAATTCAGTTTAGTATAAGTATAGTTTTCTTTACACAGTGTTGAATGTCTAAACAGTTCTATTTCAAACTATTCAGTTTAGTGTAAGTACAGTTTCAATGTCAAAAACAGTTTTATTTTAAAAGATGCAGTTTAGCATGCAAAAACAGTTCCTTTTCAAACAATTCAGTTTAGCATAAGTATGCTGTTTAAAAGTCAAAACCCTTCTATTTCAAGCAATTCAGTTCAGTATAAGTACACAGTTTAGTTCTATTTGACCCATAGATAGAACCCTATCAGGTGCTTCTACTCCAGGTCAGAGTGGACCTAGGAGTGATAGCAATGAAGGGGTATTTCTCATTCTCCAGATCTCCAGCATTACTGGGACCTCACCATGAGTTTGTTTTGTGTCATATCCAGGACACTTGCCGGTGGGTGTCTTACCCCACTGCAGAGGTGCAGTCAGTGTATTCCACAGCCCCAGCTGAGAGGGAAATTAATTAACTGTATATATTTGTATATAAATCAATCTCCCATATAGATCAACCCTTGATTTATAGTCATGAAATCATTAATTTATGGAATTCGCTTTTGAAGCAAACAATTATTCCTCGTTCTTTTCATTATGTTTGAATTTTGACCTTTTGAAATTATTACTCATTTTTAAACTGACCCCTAATCTTTTGGCCTAAAAATTAGATAGTCAAAATTTGAACTATTCCAAAATATGTAGTATCAGTGCTGATATATGGATGAATGTTTAAGTTTGTCCATTTATATGTTTTTACTCTATAATTGATCATAAACTAAAACCAATAACTTTTATGCGAGGCAAATACCAAATAACCTTGCTGTTTTCTTCACAAAAATGTTTTGTGCATTCATTTAGGGAATATCTATTTAACTTTTGCATATCCTAATTTTATTTCTACTCTAATAGAACTTGTTTAATCACAATAAAAGATTTGTACCAAATGTGAATAAAGAAGCTCCTGATTTTGACCCTTAACAGACAAGTCTTCTTTGTGTTACAGACTCTTAGAGATCAAATGACTGAATTATTAATAGATTTGTGCATATTAACCTTTGACATGTCCAAAATTTCAAAGATGGCCATATCAAATATACAAGCCTAATGTTAAAGTTTTTGTTTTTAAATTGAAATGAAAAATATACATAACATTATAAACAGAAAATAGAAAATGTATTTTAAAACCTGTGCTAATAATAGAAGGGTGTTTATTAGGAGTTTTGATTAAGCTACATTATAACTTCTTTTAAGATTACAATAAAAAAAAATAATACAAATATAATATAATATAATAAGAAAATAAAGAAGAAACATCATCATGCTCAACATCAGAACAGTTTATGGTTTGGTTTTATGACATATCAACCATTGTAGGCTATTTAATGCCAAATCCTCTTTATTCATATATATTAAATGTTTATGATTTGTAAACATAGTTTGTCAATAACACTTTTTTTTGCTTACAGTTAAATGTTTTCAAGCATTTCTATCTAACAAAAATAATTCTATTTACTATTAATCATTTGCTTGTATGCATTTAAATGGATATACATATGATTTGTAAAGGAAGAGTTTGTTGGTAATTTCAGTTTTAAATTAGTTAGAACTAATTTGTTTGCATTGTAGTATTGCTATTGTTTCAACACTGTTAAATGGTTTCAATCATTACTATCTAACACTTGTCAACATTATTCCTTTGTTTTGACACAGAGAAATGGTTACAAGTATTGTTATTTAGCACTAATTATTCTATTCAACATCAATCATTTATTTGCACACAGTTAAATGGCTCCAGTATTGCTATGTATAACTAACAATTCAAGTATACATCAGTTATTTGTTTACACACAATTAAATGATCAAACAGTTCTACTTCAAACAATTCAATTTAGCATGTCATTCGCTTGCACTCAGTTTAAATGTCAAACAGTTCTATTTGATTCATAGGTAGGACCCTATTGGGTGCAACCACTCCAGACCACAGTGGACCTGAGAGTGATGGCAGTGAAGGAGTACTCCATATTCCCCAGAGCTCCAGCATTACTGGAGCCTCACCATCAAATTGTTTAGTGTCACATCAGGACATTCATTGATGGGGAGGGTCTTACCCCTCTGCAGAGATGCAGTCAGTGTATTCTATAGCGCCAGCTGACAGGGCTGAGAACAGTTTATAAGTTACTTCAACATTTTATCATTCTATATACAAAGTGTGATAAAAAAAGAATGAAGATCCAAGCTTTAATTTTAAATTTTAGAATTTAAATGAAGACATTTTCACTGCTAATTAACCTATATAGAATGGTGATGGTATCTAGACTTCAAGACAACTGTCAAGATAACTCGAAAAGTCAATGTTAATTCTTTTGAACAATAGTCTAAATACTATTTGATAATGCCAGGGCAGCACTCTCACCAGACCTAACTCCATGTGACTTTTTATCTTTAGGGTACGATTTAAAAGAAATATCACTGCAGTTTCAAACTATATCAAAAGAAAAGTTTTAGGCGTGCTTCAACCAAGTGAAAACTGGCTGAAATAAGTGTTGAATGCAAAGGGGACTATTTGGAAGAAATTTAATATTCCATTCATTGTTCATTTTGTTCTAATGCAGTTTTGGACTGAATACAATTTTTTTTTGTGGGGAACGAGTCCCCATACTCTTGTGGCTAACATGCTGGACTGCATAGTAAGCAAGTTATCTAGAATCCACACAGAACTGATGAATATGTTTTTGCAGGTCAGTCAACTCTAGAGGCTTTATGTGTGGGAGTCCACAGAAGAACGTCAATTATGATTTAATAGGATTTACACTCCTATAGTTTAAAATGGCTGAGACGCCACTTGTTCCCGAAACAAAGATGGCGGACGTCAGTAAACTAATCAATCTCAGGAACCTATTGGTCCGGAAAGTCACGTGGTTAGTGCTCACAACTACGTCCGCAACTTTGATTTTGTCCTGCGCATTTGGAGCTGACCGCATGACGAGGATTGTCTATATATACTCTCGTCTTCCCAGCACTCATTCTCTTTCATTTTTCACTTACAGAGTCAACACACTTTCTCCATTTTAACTTACACAGTCAGCAGAATCTCACTCGTTCCATTTGGACTTACAGAGACAACACACCCTCTCTCTTACATTTTGATTTCCAGCACTCAACCACACAAAAATGTATATATTCCGCAGCCTTTTTCATTCTTGTCTGGCCTTTTTGCTTAGACTTGCTCCAGCCTCGAACACAACCACAGAAATTTCGTCAAACCCTGAAAGAGACAAACAACCAACATGGGAGAAGACACATGCCTTCTCACATGCATTGCTATACTCTATATATCGATACTTTACATGAAATACTTAGTCCACATACATTTAATAGTCGACATGACACTCTCAATCATCATCATCATCATGTCGTGCCGCCAGCACGGATAGCCCTGACCCTCTCTCGCCACTTCTCCCTATCATTCATCACCTCCGGCAGGTCTTCAGGGTTATATCCTGTGTCTTCACATAGCTGCTGTATGTAGGTTCGAGCTGGTCGTCCTGCTTTTGCTTGGCCATATGTGGGGGTCCATAGGAGTATATCACTTACGAGCTCATCCTTGCTTCTCCAGCAGTGTCCTGCATGTCTGGTTCGTCTAACTTGTATAGTTTTCGTGATAGGAGGCAAGTGGCCGTATAGTTGGTGTCTCGTGGGGTGTTGTCGCCAGGACTTGTTCAATATTGCTCTCAACATTCTTGTGACACTCTCAATATTCAGTCTTTTTTTTTCCTTAATATCTGTGTTAGTACACACATATACACACAGAGGAATATTCAACAGACTCATGTTAGTTAAATACACACATGCACACACAGGAATATTCAACAGACTATATTAGAATATTTGAAATATTTCCTTTTTCATGTATTTGTTGATATATAAATTTAATTTTGTTTGTACTGCTTTGTTTTAAATATTCTTTTGTCCGCCTCGTTTCACATCGTGCACTGCATTTGCCTTTTCAAATAATTCACCAACCTAAATTGAGGAACTTGTAGCAGCCACAGATCTATTTCCTTTCGCGAATCAATGCCCCTGCCAAGCGCTTCGGCTATACACCGACCAATCGCCGGGTAGAGCGCATTGATTCCTTCTCCCTCTCTAGAACTATTTTTCTAGTTCTTTTGGTAGTCAGCCGACAACCTCAGAGAGCACCTAGCTCGCAGCCATGACAGACCTCTCTTGCCTTCATAGAAGAACACGCGGCTACTAGCTTCACACACGGAAGAACCAGCTTTGCGGTCAGTCACACGAGCAACTCGCTACAGTGACACACACACATGGTCAGAGCACCTAGCTCGCAGCCATGACAGACCTCTCTCGCCTTCACAGAAGAACACGCGGCTACTAGCTTCACACACAGAAGAACCAACCTTGCGGTCAGTCACACGAGCAACTCACTACAGTGACACACACACCCACACACTTCCTACAAACTCAAGGACCAACATACTAACCGGCGACACCAAAAGGGATATTTTCTCACTCTTACTCTTTTACACCTGCTACTATAATAAACCTTTCGTTGTTGTGTTTTCAAAAGAAGTTTCGTTATTCATTTGTGTTGTCAAATAATTTATAGTGTTATGGAAACTAACTACTTTCAAAACACTAAAAACTAAAATATGGAAAATATCAATATATTCAACAAACATTCACTACAAGTTCTCCTGAAGTTCCCTGCATGTGTTATTTGTTTTATTTGGATGGTTTATGAGATACGAGGTAAGTCACTGTACAGTTGCTGTTTTGAAGAGTTCTGCTTCCTGTGCTGTATAACATGATGAATGAATGATGAATGAAGAAATCATAACACTTTTCTGTATCAAAATATAACTATTTCAACTTCATTTCTCGAAAGGGTCGAAATTGACGTAAGTATGAGAGAGAGAGAGAGAGAGAGAGAGACGAAGATAGGGAGTCGAAGACACACGGAGGACTTGAAGGACTTGGACACTGCTATATTAACTCTCATCTTCTTCTTAGCCATGTTGTGCCATACTCATAGCTTTACTTAGCACTTCTTCTTAGCCATACTGTGCCACACTCAGATTCAGAGTCATACATCTTTTCTTCTTTAACGAGACGTTCTCAATTGGTCTTCGCCAGGAGGCCACCAAGCCCCTCGTGGTCTCTCTGGGACTCCAAGATTCAAGACTGCTGACTCAAGACTCGACTCAAGACTGGCGACTGACTGTTACTGCTGTAGGTTGCCTCCACTCTTGCGTAGCGCCCGGCAGCCGCTCTCCAGGACTTATCGAATCTCTTCTGGCTGCAAGACTGAGACTGACTGTTACTATGTGGGTACCTGTGTATATATAATTTCATAACGCATAAGTATTTCCAGTTCAACCCACGTGAGCTGCTTACACCTACACATCGCTGCCTTCCTGTTGACACAGGTGCATCCTGCAACACTTTGTTTAAACAGCTGGAACATCCAGATCTGTCAAGGGTCAATATGCAACTCCTGGATTAGTTCAAAACGGTACACAGTATCCTGGCATAGGTCCCATCTAGCTTTTTCTTCAAGCGCTTTGTTAAAGTCCACGTGGTGTAGCCATACAATAGTGCTAACACGGCTACAGCTTGGAAGTATTTTCGTTTAATTTTATCAGAAAGATCAGATTTCCATATTGTTAATAATCTGTCGATAGCAGTCCATACCTTTCCCATGCGTATGTTGACATCATTTTCAGTAGATGAGATATTGTTACTAAGGTATGTTAACTGGTTTACAAATTTTATAGGTTTGCCACTTAATTTAGAGATGGTACCATTTTTTTTAAATACATGAACTCTGTTTTATTTGTGTTCACACTGAGGCTATTTGCTCTTGTTTGAGATTCGGATTGCGTTGCCGTATTTGTGAAAGAGTTAGATTATCTGTGTAGTCTGCATCCGTAATAGTTTCTGCGGGAAATCGTTTTCTTCTCCCCTTTTTTAGTGTGAAACCATTTTCTTTCATCAGATATATTGACGTTCATTATACGTAATCTAGGCAGATTATAAATAGAACTGAAGCTAATGGATCTCCTCGCAATTCTCCAAATCCGTGCAATATCGTAAATAAACATTGTAGTCTAGATTTTAATATAGCCTACCGTATTTACTTGTATATTCCAAGCATACTGAAACCCCACCACTGATACACAATAGTATTGATAGTATGATAATTTATATCCACTAGAAACTTTATTATGTTAAGCAAAAGCTTTATCTTAACTAAAAACCTTTGTTTA
>CAUZXS010000093.1:22500-142500 GCA_963585895.1 Sepioteuthis lessoniana | reverse complement strand
AGAAGTTTTTATTATACATATCTATTTTATGAAGGCTTTTGGTATTGTATCCCATTAACATGATATTTTCGCTTGTGTATATGCCCAACGGCACAAAATAGCAGTGCGTACGCGCACTAGCGGCACAAAGGCCAACTATCAAAAATACTCAGCATTGCTCGGGAAAAATTATTAAACAAAATATTTTCATGTAATAAGTTTGATATATACTTAATCGAAATTCGATGGATATAGAAATATGAACATATGGGAACTACACTTTCCAAATTAACGGTTCACAAAATCATTTACAAAAGTTACATTTCTGAGATAAATGTAAGTTTGTGAGGAACTTACACATTTGGGAAGAGTTCGTTAGTTGTTGCTTTTGTAGAATCAACATGCCTGCGTGTAAGCGAGTAAGCTTTGGACACTGTATGTTGTCATTCTAGTCTGTAATGCTGTCTTCAATGATGCAGAAGGTTTGCTGCGGAGGAAAAGTCTTTGTCTCGGGGAGCGAGAAAAGAATTGGCAGTAAGGTATTTTGTGTAATTTTCGTGCCTTCTTTTATACTGCCTTAGAAACACTATCTAGTGGTGACCCACAGGAATCCTTGATTGAATGATTATGTTCAATATCCATGGGACTATTTTAAAGAAAATTAATGTTTCATTCTTTATTTTTATCTTCGTAAATACAGTCTTGATTTTTTAACACACACACACACGCACGTGCGTGCGCGCACGCATGCGCACTTATATATATATAGATAGATAGTGGTACAACCACCATCATTTATTTAGAAAAATTAAACACCAGTAAAAATCGGTTCAGTACAAACTAAAGAAAATGTTGAGTAAACAGTTGTTTGAGCAAGTATAACAATATTTAAAGAAGTCAATATAAAACCAATATAAAAAAGGCTATATAAAAACAAAAAAAAAAACAAAACAATAAAATTTAAAACAATATAAAGGTATAAGAATAAGTATTTGCTTTATCAGCTAGTACCAAACGAGTAAGGAGGTAATTTTTTTAATATTAATTAAAGGATGTATATCTTTTCCTAATTTACAAGCTCAAAATTTCAAAAGAAGGCTTAGCCGTCATTTAATAAGCCTACCCGAGCTTGGCACTAGGCCAGAAATATGAGACACCCCATAAGAATCAAACTCACAAACAAAGGTCTCTTAGTCTTGTTCACTAACCATTATACCATTCAAGCCGCCCAGAAAAGCTGAGAAACTGATAAAAAATGATTGAATGTTTGTAAAAGTATTATGGTAATATATAATGAACTAACACAGGAAAAAAATATAGAATTAGCACACTTAGAAAATGCTCACCTTGTTTGTTTTTTTAGTTAGTATTAAATAAACTAATAACAGATAAGTCGCAAAGTATTTTTGTTTAATTGCTGAACATTCTGGGTTTATAAATATGGCTTAAACAAACTAGATTGAAAAATTTAAATTTATGGCATAATTTTTTCCAAAGCATGCAGTGGAAAATATAATAGAATAACCCAATGTTGGGTTTTCTCTATGTAAATTGCATTTCATTCAGCCAATTTCTTTCTTTTCTGTCACAAATACCGATTCCTGTTTTGAGTTATTTGTTTTTCACTTGTCTTGTTTTTCTTTTCTCTTTTCAAGGTATATTGTTTCGAGCTTTTTATTCTGGCACTTTGATGTTTTTTGTGGTTTACCAATATATTTTCTTTTTTAACAACTTCATATTTTTTTATAGTTACATCAAATTTTAGTCTCAGCTAACTGGGAACAGTTCATGTCTTTAGTCACACTCAACTGTGGATTGCCTTCTTGAATAATTTTTATAATCCTTTCTTTTGCTTCAATTGACAGTTCATTTGTGGGAGCCATGTTTCCTTTCAATAAATTATGCCCAACCACTTTTTAAGGTCAGCAAAAACTCTTAATTGTGGACTGATTTGCATATACAGGCTTCGGCTGGTATTTGTTTTAGGAATGCAAATTGCAAGATCATTCCATAATTTTTTCTTCAAAATTGGGTTATTCCATAATATTTTTCCTCTAGGTGGTTTGTGAAAAATAATTCTATTAATTTAGATATTTTACTTTAGTTTGTTTATTAAATAGTTTATGAGAACAGAATGTTCAGTTATTGAAGAAAAATTAGTTTATTTACTGCTTTATGAACTGGATGCTAAAAATAAAATTTACAATGGAACACAGCTCAAAAGAACTACCACTTTTAGACATCCTTATAAAAAGCGAAAATGACCTAATCATCAAAAATATCTACCACAAATCAACAGACACCCATCAATACCTCAACTTAAATAGCCACCCCACCAAACTCTATAAAATCCATCCCTTACACTCTAGCACGTAGAATAGAGAGGATACCTAACAACACTGAAAATTAGGGATTCGAATTAACAGAAAAATACCACAAAAAGAGCCACGAAACCTAAAAAAACATAACAACGAAAAACCCCTGGCATACGTCGCAACCTGCAACAAAAACAACCCAGAGCTATTCCCCAAAATAATAAAAATCTAATGACAAAATCAAAGAAATACTAGACACAACAAAAGTCATTAAAAGCCAAAAATCATTAAAAAAATCATTAAAAGTCATTAAAAATCATTAAAACATAAAAATCTTTAAAAAAATACTTACCTGTTCTACATTCGGAGAGAACGCAACACAAAGAGTTACCAAATGCAAGAATTAAAAGATGTGAAGTATGTGATATAATTATAGAAGGAAAATCCATAACCTTCAAAACTTGGAAACAAAATTCATCTTAAGCTGCAACTTAAAAAAATGTATTTTACATAATCGATTGTAACAGATGTAAATAAGTATACATAGGATCAACACAAGCCATCAATACCAGAATGTCACTCCACAAAAGCAATATTAAAATACCAGAAAATAGAAAATTAAATCTAAATATCTATGCGAATGTAGTCATGAAAAATTTTAAACAAAGCCCACGTATCAAAGTAACGACTACACATTACTTCAAATAAAAGAAAAAAACTTCATAAATAAATTCAAGCCCACGTTGAATGAAACATAAATTATACACACAGACAAACGGAAACAAACATATATATATATATACTCACAAAAGTTAATAATGAAAAATAATTGCCAGTAAATTTAAAACATTACTTCAAAAGAAAAAGACCCATCAAGCCCAAACTATACGCACACACACACGCAGAGGAACAATCAAACCCAAACTATAAATACACACACACACACACACACACACACACACACACACATTTATATATATATATATATATAGAGAGAGAGAGAGAGAGAGAGGAACAAATACACAAACACGGCAGACTAGGAGACACAATCTGAGAAAGGGAAAGAGAGGAGGAGGAAGAGAAATCTAACTCAAAACAGTGACATCTATAAAAGCCGATACAAAACCTAAAAAAAACATTCGACTCGCAAGAAAAATTCGACAAGCAAAAAGAATTTGAAGATTACTGAATGTTCTCTGATGAAAGCAACAAGCAGGGAACATACATGTATGTAAGAACAAAATAAATAATTTTTTAAGCAAATACAAATCTCTTAGTGGTTATATATATATATATATATATATATATATATTGGTTACACAACCAGACTCACTCAAGAGTAATAAGAAAGTCTTGTTATGCTAGCATTGAATGAATAGAAAGAAAGAAAACATTGGAAGCATGTCACGAGAGAAAGAGATTGAAGGAAGTAGAACTTTAAAATAGAAAGAGAACATGAAGTAATGCAGAGAAAAATAGAATATAAGAACTTATTGTGAAAAAGTAGGAAGACAATGAAAGAGAAAAAGTGAAGAGAAATTGAATGATAACCTATTTGTGCATAATCATATCATTTATGATAGGTACTATGCTAGTTATAGTCAACCTTCATGCTTGGGGGTTAACTACATCCGACCGATGCAGCGCATGTGGGAAAACTGCGAGCTTCAAACATATTCTCACTGGATGTGAGTACGCTCTAAGAAGCTATACTTGGAGACATAACGAAGTCCTGGAGATTTTTTCTGATGTTTCAAAAACATGTTGTGAGACTGCCAATAAAGCTCTAAATATTATCAACAACAACTGCACGTGAAAATATGCGTAAACCACCATTGCTTGAGGGCTGCACGGACTGGCACGTCGCAACCGATTTAAAACATAGCTTCATATTTCCAACTGAAATAGCGTTAACGACGAAGCGTCCAGATATTGTCATTTGGTCCGTTAAAGCAAAAAAAAATTTTCGTTATGAAGTTAACGGTCCCTTATGAAGAAAATTTCGACTGGGCACATCAGCGTAAGTTGGAAAAATATGAAGAACAATGTGTCAGAAATGGGTGGATAACGAATGTATTTCCTATTGAAGTTGGATGCAGAGGTTTTATTGCTAACTCAACCTCCGTTTTCTTAACTAATCTTGGACTTCCTCCATCAGACAAGAGGAAATATATGGAAAAGATCCAAGATAAGGCTCTAACTGCATCAGTGTGGATCCGGCAATCCCACAGAGCGACAAAAATCTGACAAAGTCTGGTGGTGTCGTGAGATACTGCTGGGGCGCTCTGGGCTAGTGGTAATGATGCTTCGGCCCCGAAACCATGCCTGAACTCAGAGTCATTATCTGATGAAGGCTTTGTTAGAAGCAATGATGTTGTATAAACATCAGTTATTGTATGCTACCTCCTATATATATATATATATATATATATATATATATATATATATATATATATATATATATATATATCACGAGTTATTAACAATGTAAGTCTAATATTGAGATTGTAAATCGGTATGGGTTACTAATTTAAAAAATTGTTTTTTTTAACTTTGACGATGTAGAATGTTGTTTCGACTTTTCAATGAATTTAAAGTTATCATCTTGTCATAAATCAAATTAACATCCTTGAATTACTGATTCATTATTAGGATTTTTTATGCTAACTTCGAACGTAAATCTTACGGAAATTTCGTTCCTAGTTCAGTGTATCGACATATCATCTAGTCAGTTAAATCGGACCTTATATCACTGAATTAACGCTTCAGCGTTGGAAAGTTGTGAATACAACAAAAGATTATATAAGGAAGAAGCATCTTGATCTGCATTACCACGACATGAGAGAAGACTAACAAGTTTTAGTGGTATCGTGAGGTATAACTTTAGGTTAATGATAATGATTCGTTGACCCCGAAACCTCAGTTGACTTTAGAGTCATCATTTGAAAAACTGTTGGCTGCACAGCTGTTATCTTTTGTTTGATATATATATATATATATATACTTAGTGTAAAAATTCCCAGCTGTCTTTACCGTTCAGCTAGGAAATGAATATCCACTTGATAAGCCTTTATTTTGATTTTTTACCGAAAAATTTTGCACATGCCTAATACATGTAAATATCTATATATGTCATTTCACATTTGTTTATTTCTTTCTTAAATCTTTTTGTCTGAAATTTCTGCTCGGATGTGAGAGTAATATAGGTTCATCTTGCCCAGGATTAAAGTGTCCTCCCAAGTGCTTCTACCAATGATATTTCGTGGCTTTTCAGGTTGTGATAACAAACTGAAAGTGATAATTTGAATTAATGGTTTAATTTTACCAAGCCATGCAGAGGAAAATATAGTTTGAATAATTTAATATAGTTTGTTTAAGGGATATTTTACTGAGCCAGAATAAATTAAAATATTTTGCGTCTGATCAGTTGTTGGTTTATTAATAGCTAAAAAACCATAAACAAAGTGAATATTCTCAAAGTGAGCTAATTCCATAATTTTTCCAGGTGTAGTAGTATTTGTTCCTCTTCAGCTCTCTTTCTATCTTCTGGTAGGATGTGACAAAGAATAAGGGAAGACAGGACTTCCACTATAAAGGAAAATTCAGGGAAGCCTGACAACAATGAAGGACCTTTGTGTAAAATTCTGTTGCAGATTTGAAAAAAAATATTTTAGAGACTTTCTTTGTATTCAAACAAGTCTACAAGAAGAATGAATGTGAGGTATATACAATTTTAAAAGTGGTACCAAAAGATAAAATTGAAAAGAATATCCATCGAAGATGATCCGAATTTTTGACAATATTCCACAGATGACATTGGGAATTTTCGGTAAAGCATTAAGAGAACCCATGTCCTCCAGCAGCCCAACTTTTTGGACTTGGCCCCGGTAGAATTTTTTGCTTCCTATGATGAAACCCACCTTGGAAATATATCAATTTAAAGATAATATGGAAGAAAATGTAGTTATAGTGTCGAAGCCTATAATATAACATCGGTGCGTGAATATATAAATAGATAGGGCAATTTATACAAACCTGTGTTTGTATATGTGAAGTTATTAAACACATATTATATATATATATATATAGATATGAACAGAACGATACAGATAAGAACACTGAGATAGATAGATAGATAGACAGATAGATAGATATGAACAGTGATATAGCTGTGAACTTATTTAGATATTACTAAATACATACATACATACATACAGATAGATAGATATATAGATAGATAGATAGATTTTAGCAAAGTAGATAGTTACAAACAAGATAGATATTAGCATAGATAGATGCAAAATGAGATAGATTACTTATAGAACATCATCTGGTGTTTTTCTAACTGCAGTTGAGCAGTGTGTGATAAACAACCAGTAAGTTGTGGGTCAAGGAGATAACTATTGTTGTGTTTTTACATTCAACCCATGTTTATTTAACTCACTTATACAGCTAACTTGAGGGGAAAATGAATTTTTTTCCAGATGAATGCAAATAGACACTCTCATAACAGCACACACACACACACACACACACACATATATATATATATATATGTATATATAATATAAATATGTTTTGTTGAAATTTTTTAGATCATTAGTACTCTTTCTTTGAGGCTATGGAAAACCAAAATAAAACACACTTCCACGGTTTAATGCCAAAAATGATGATCGTACCATGAACTCCTGGTGACGAGAACCTAAAAAGTCATAATGGTTGGTTGGTTCGTTCGTTCGTTTGTTTTACGGCGTATCAGCCCTAATCGAGTTATTTAACGCCGAATTAAATTTCAAACAATTCAGTTTTGCATAAGTATGCAGTTTAAATGTCAAAACAGTTCTATTTCAAGCAATTCAGTTTAGCATTAGTACACTGTTTAGTTCTATTTGGCCTATAGATAGGACCCTATCAGGTGCTACCATTCCGGGTCAGCGTGGACCAGGGAGCGATGGCAATAAAAGGGTACTTCGCATTCCCCAAGGCTCCATTATTAATGTAGCCTCACCATTATATTGTTTAGTGTCATATCCTGGAAACTCATTGGGAGAGTCTTATCCCTCTGCAGAGATGCAATCGGAGTATTCTGCAGTCCCAAAGTTATATTGGATTTTTTTGAGGTAGGGAAGATATTTAGTCGAGTCCCCACTCACCAAGAACCAATATAACCATTAGTATGTTTGTAATATACTAACACTGAATAACCCGAAGGAAAGACAAAAGAAGCTCATTTACACATGATTACATCTTCGGAAAAGAGCATAAAATAAATAAGACAAACACGTACTTAGAGAGAAGAATAAAAGTTATATATTACAGTAAAATAAGTAATACAATGTCGCCAGTGTAGCTATTTGTTACCAAGAGTTTTTGTCGCATGCCCCATCAAACGGGCGAGTTTTGCACAAGGCCTTTTTTTTTAAGTTGGGTTCGGGCGTAGGACCATAGCCTAGATGCGCCCGGTATTTCCAAAAATGCCTCGGGCCCGTCGGTATTCCCCTAAAAAGGGATACCTCTGGCGCCAGGCGATAAACCTAGCTTCTCTGAGGAGGGTTAAAGCCTGGGAAGACGCCCCCCCACCGAGGCTCGAGGAATGTCAGTCTTGACCGCGTAATGCGAATGCAAGCCATTTTTGGCACCTGCGCCAGGCAGCCTCGACTGACTACTATTTCCAGAGACGTGACGCACCCGACCAGATCCGTGCCGTTGATACCACAGGCGGTCGAAGTGTGCCCCATCAACTGGATTGGTACAGTTGGGCATAACAACAACCGCTATTTGCTACCAACTCCGTCAAGTGAACTTCAGTTAAATGTTATATTTTTATTGAAAGAGTCCATTGTGTATCTGAAATAAGGATGATACCACAGTAGGCATACAGAAACCTTTAATATATACATAAAATATATACAAGTAGTATTGAAAGGAATACACAAACATGTCTCAACAGCCAGAAACATACTCATATTGTACTATGAATACCAGTATGAGGAAGAAGTACAAAAATGGAAAAAAGGCTTGCTTGATTTAAGTGAAATATGTCTTTACTGCTCCATTGTAAGACAGGAGACAACGTTTCTATAAAAGGAGTCCGAGAATGGGTTTCTGGACTGTCACGCCACAGCTGACGTGGCACGCAATAGACACGCTCATTCTCTACGGGGGACAATTATTTATTATCTCTCTACGGCACCATTTCAGCATGATATGTGAGCATGGTAATTAAGTTGAAATTTTGTTAAATTAGAAAACGAATTCCAAAACAAAATACAATGAGACACACACATAGAGAAAAAAAATCTAGAAACCAAACAAATATTCATTAAAGCTAGTGAATTTTATAATTTTTAACGAATAGAAAAAAAGGGAATACAAAAAATTAATGAATAAAGCTGTCACAAAGTTATAATAGAAAGCACCAAATAGTTGGGAAAATTAACCCAACTTGGAAACTGGTAATAATGTGAACAGCAATATCTTTAAAAAGCCGAGTTCCATTATCATCAAGGACCATAAAAAAGTTTTAAAAATCTTGGAATGCAAGCTCCTAAATCCTATTAAAAAACAAATTGGATTTACGATCTTAGAGAATATATATAATACCTTGAGGCGTACATTTGAATTAAATCAATGGATATACAGAAAACCTGTCATCAACTTGTTCCGTAACAAAAGTAAGTGCGTCTTCAATCAATTTGATATGGAATATTTTTATCCCTCGATTACTGAAGAGCTACTTAAAAACATCCTTGAAAAGGCACAATTTGTTAGTATTAATGATAAAGATACATTTTAAAACTTTATAAATAACTCCTTTTTATTCCACGATAAATCAGTATGAGCGTTAAAAAGTGCTAACAATATGTTTAATATCAGTGTAGGGAGGCAATAAATTATTATCTCCCTTAGAGAATAGGCAGGTCAGTTGGGTGTCACATAGACAGTTTCAGGAAACCATCCTCGACATCTTTTGCCTCTGTTTCTTGAACAGGAGAGACCTGTCTAAGACCACTGCCAATGGAAAGTAAGACCACATGGTTATTTTATTTCCTCAACAAGTAAATCTTTTCCATTTTTGTTCCTCTTCCGCTTAGAGTCTATTCATGGAAAAATACGTATATATCTAGCTGTTGGGACACGTTTGGGTGTTCTTTTTTCTTGATTCCATTAGTTTGTATATTATGCCTATAAAAGGTTAAATTGTAAATTGAATTACCAGAAATCCGGCAAACACTTGCACGTGACATACGGAAACATTAGACTGCTGTTTCGACCTCATTAGGTCTCATCAGCAGTGCGTACCGTGATGTCTCCCACTGGGGATCGAACCAGCTACCACAGAATGCAGAGCGGAAAGTCTACCTCTGACCACCGGTTAGCATCGTACACAAGCGGTGCCAAATGCTCAGTGGTAGTTTCGGGGATAATATAATGATTTTACACTTTTATCTGATAACTTTATTTTCACCAACATAAAATATACTAATAGTATTACATTACCGTATCATGTATGGGAAATAAAGGATTAAACTGGCAAATCCCCTCTATTAAATTGAGATATGTTGATGAAAAAAGTTCCTGTTTATAGAGGTGATTATAACAACTGCAGATTGTGTCTTGAAGACAAACTAAGTATTCTGGAATACGCTGAACCCAATGAATTGCTGAACAAGCACAGTGAATTAAATTCTTAAGTGTAGACATATAAATGACCATCTTTTGAGTAATTTACCACTTGATTGACCTCAAGGTGAAATTTCTGCGAATTTTCATTTGATTCAGATCATAAAAATCCATGTATAATTTTTTGTCATGTACACACACATAATTGATAATGACAAATTCTTCTCCTTAAATTACCGATGCCTATCCACTTCACTCCTCTTTGCATTTAATAACTGTATGCAACACATGAAACTGAATAAGGGACTGAGCTCAGCAGGAATCTAATTTTGATATTCTCAATTTAAAACTGCTCTGCTAATAATAGCATAGAGCAGTTTCTATATATTTCTTTTCTTATTTGTATTTTAACCTTTATCATGTATGTATATATATATATATAGGCAGCATTTTCTATTTTCTCTTTTAAACGTGTTGGATTAAATAGAACAGACACTTTGTGTATGCCTATTCTTTCTTTAATCCCTCAAGTCTTCATACGAGTCGTTCGATGGAATTAATTTAGAAAGGTGCCGTATGTTTCCTAAGTATTTTCAGCTCCAACTGAGGCCATTTCGAGGGGGCAAATAATGGAATGACAAACAATGATGAGTCATATACATTTATATAAAGAGTTGGAAGAAGAACAAGAGGGAGTGTAATTTAGAGATTAATATATATATATATATATATATATATATATATATATATATATATATATATATATATATATATATATATAGTGTCACCCATAAATAACCACATCCTAACTAATTTTTTTAAGTTGATAGAATAAATAGAAAAATAAAATTTTCACATTTTTTGTTTAGAATAAACTAAACCAAAACTATGACGATTTTATTTTTAGTAGAATGTTATAAAATAAAAAAAAATATTACGAATTCTTTTTAACCAAATATACAGGATTGAAACTCTGCAACTAAAGATATGAATAAGTAGCAATATAAAAATAAGAACACTGTTTCATTTTTGGTTCGAAAGGTTTTGTAATCTAATTTAGAAGAGTTTCAGAGATGCTTCTGTTATATACTCATAATGAGGGAAGAACCACAACACTTGGTTATAAAAATATATGCGTCTTTTTATTCTTTCGTAAGGGGTCAAATCTCTGTGGTGGGAGAGACAGACTGAGGGAGACAAAGACGGATTGCTATATTGACCCGTAACTTCTTCTCTTGACCATACCACGCTGTATTATCTTCAAGACACCACTTAGTACTTCTGCTTCTCAACTGGAGGCCCTGTGGACTGCCGCCCCCAGCAGGGTGCTCTTTGTGACTGCAAGCTGGATCTGACTCGAGACTCACACTGACTTCAACTGACTCCAACTGTCTCTGGAACCTCATACAACATCTACATATATCATTTCATAACGCCCATGACTTCCGATCAACCTTGTGACTGCTTGCGCTTATTTACTCAGATGCGTCCTGGTCAGGGAAATCTCTGATTGATGGCTCGGTCAAGGGTCACTATGCAACGCTTCAACCAATGGAAAATTCAGTGAAATAAGTGTTTTGAATACTGGGGAACTATTTTGAAGAAAATTAGAAAATTATTCATTGTTTATTCCTCTCTTAGTAGATATAACTTTGTTCACATTTTCTAATTATTAGAAAGCTTAATACGAGGATCATTAAATAAGTTTCCAGACTTTTTTGTATGGGCTCTTTTATTGAGAGTACACACATGTAACTCTAGTCACCTTCAAAGTAATATCCTCCGGCTGCAATGCACTTGTTGTACCGTTCCAACAACTTCTGGAAAGCCCCATGGAAGTCCTCTTGGGAGAGCGTGTCAATGACCTTCGTCACAGCCTCTTTCATCCCCTCAGTTGTCTCATAACGACAGCCTCTGAGCTTAGGGGATAACCAAAAGTCACAGGGAGCAAGGTCTGGACTATAGGGAGGATGAGGAACTGTCTTGATGCCCATCTTGGTCAAATAGTCAGTGACAAGGATGGAGTTGTGGACTGGTGCATTGTCCTGGTGGAAATGCCACTGAGCCGATTTGAAGAGTGCTGGCCTCTTCCCTAGGAATTTCTCCCTGAACTCCCTTAAAACCTCAACATAGTAACCCTAACCCTTTGGCCAATCAACTGTGGTGTATTGACTGCCTTACTCCTCCCACACCTCTCATCATCCCTCACAGACTCCCTGTCTTCCTTGAATCTCTTATGCTACTCAAAAACTGATGCTCGATTCATGCAAGATGGTCGAAAAGCAGTCTGAAGCATTCCATACGTTTCTGTGGCATTTTTTCCAAGTTTAAAACAATCTTATTGCATATCGTTCTTCTAAAGTATCCTCATGTCCAGATTGCATTTTTGAACTTCACCAGCTGTGACAATCAGGCTTTTGTAAGGTGCATTCCAATTGCTGCTGTAGCTGTTCATTTGAATCGGAAATCATAAAGATTGGTCAGTCATCTCATAAGATGTATAGCAATAACATACTGAATTTTCAAGAGTCTACAACAATTTTAAATACCTGTACAAAAAAAGTCTGGAAACTTATCGAAGGCACAAAGTAATTTGATAACAGCGGTTAATTATGATATTACCTTTAAAAAGGGAAAATCTTTTTAATCATTCTTTGTAGTTAGTATAAGTAATTTTAGAAATGTCATGACAATATTTTTTGAACACATCTCATTTGATAAAACAAAAATTGCACATTATAGCAAGATTTTATTTATTACACTTGCATTAAATTACTCTGATTAAAAGAATAAAGCAATTTGCAATAAGTTCACTGCCAGTGGGGCATCAACTGTATCCTCTGCCAAGTGGTAAAGTTCACCAAAAAAGGCTGTCCTGGTTATGACATTAAATTAGATCTGGTGATGAGGCTTCGGTTCTGGAGCTCTGTGGAGTACTTCTTCATTGCCATTACTCTGTGTTCCACTCCGCTCTAGAGTGGTAGTAACTGTAAGGATCCAATCTGTGGGTCAAATAGATCCATTTGAGAAAAGGAAGCATTTGTTTAAAAGATTTATGAAAATACATTTTTGCATTGTAAATAATTGAAGACTATAATTGTCAAAGTGAATTCAGCCTAAAATAATCCAACAAGAGTTGACATGCTGTAAAAAACCAAACAACAAATTTTTGGTACAATTTGCAAAATGATAATAATTGTGTGGTGTCCACATTCATGGTAATTCAGATCATTATGATTTCACAAGGGAGATAAATATCAAATGCTAATTGTATAGTAATTCCCATTGTTTATTTGAATTGAATGAAATTCTATAAATAGGATGTGATGATATTGAGCTTACATGCTGCCAAAAGCAGCTTTTAAGGGAATTATTTCAAAGGAGAATATTTTGATTGAAGAGTTGCTTGAGGGAAGTAGTGAGGTAAACAAAATTGATGTTCAGTATTTCTTAACAATATTCCAATTATATCAAATTGAAAAAAAAATTAAATTAATCTTGTTTATTTACAGCTAAATAAGCATTGTATTATTCTCATTTTGGATCCATTTCACATTCATCTGTATTATAATAATGTGACTTTTATCTGTTTATCCAAGTGAATGCTGAATAGTTCCCTGTCAAACCAAGGTTAGATTAAGTTATTTGGTTTAATGGCATATCAACCATTGATGGTTATTTAATGCCAAATCTTGTTCATATATATATATATAATTTGTAAGTGAATAGTTAGTAGGAAACTTTATTCTTAAACAAATTAGAGCTCATTTGTTTGCACATAGTTAAATAGTTTCAAGTGTTGATATTTAGTATTAGTAATTCTATTTATCAAGTTTTTCTATCTAATCTAATATCAATCACAGTAAATGATATTAATCATTTGTTTGTATACAGTTAAAGGGTTTCAAGTATTGCTATTTAACACTAATAATTTTTTAATAACTTGTACACAGATGTATGGTTTAGAATAACTAATAATAATCCCTAAGAAAAGACTGAACAATTCTATTTGACCCATACATTGAACACTAACAGGTACTACCACTCTGGGTCAGAGTGAACATGAGAGTAATAGTAATGAAGGGATAATCCATATTCTCCAAACTCCAAAACTGGAGCCTCACCATCAGATGAAGTTTAATGTCATGCCCAGGACACTAAATGGTTTCAAGTACTGCTATGCAATACTAATAATTCAATTTAACATCTGCCATTTGTTTGCATAGAGTTAATATTGCTGACTCAAATAATTCTATTTAATATTAATCATTTGTTTGCTCACAGTTTAAAAGGCTTTAAGTATTGCTATCTCAGCATAATTAACCCTCAGCCACTGCTTTCAAGCACCTTTAAGATAAAATAGGGTTGGGTACTTGTTTATTGCAAGAACAATTTGAAGAATACAGTTGGGACAATCATGTAGGTGCAAGGGATTGACATGACCCACTAACTGATTGGAATGGGTCTCTCCAACTACTTGTCTAGCCTAGTAAGGGACAAAGTGGAGTGTTGCAAGTCACTTGACTACTTTGGGTGTCAGATCAAAGACTGCTCACCAGCAAGGATCCTGTCCTGATTTCTCAAAATTCAATAAAAACTAAAAAATGAGAAATAAAAAGGACCATTTTCTTTTTGGTTAAATAAATAACTTTTCTGCATATCCTTGAATGTGTGTGTGTGTGTGTGTGTGTGTGTGTGTGTGTGTGTGTGTGTGTGTGTGTGCCTCTGTGTGTGTAGATAGATAGATAGATAGATAGATAGATAGAGTGGGTATTTTTTCTGATTCTTATTGGCAGTATTTTGTCTTAATATATAAAACTCCTAAGATTTTAAGATTATAAAATTAGCAGAAGTAGAAGGCACCCAGTAAGAATCCATTTCACTAGCAATTTCTGATGGAATTCTTTCTTTATAAAACATTTTATTAAGGTAAGTTAGGCAAGTGCAAAATCATCCATAAAAACGATGTTTCTGAGAAATGTTTAGATTGTGCAAGAAAATAGTTTCAAAATAGCATAACATTATTCATGATGAATTTGTTTTTACGAGGATTAATTATCATTAACTTTTGCTAACGTTGATATCCACTTTCTTTTCTCACATAACATGTCAGCAGTTGAGTGTCCATAAAAATTTTATTATTAACAGTCACCCACCAACACAAAAAATGCAGGTGTATAGACACAGCAATCATAATTTTTAGTAATAAATAAAATTAAAAGCACCCTGTTGGCAGGGCCTATTACATGATGACTGCTTGTCCAGCAGAAAAGTAAGACCTCTCCCCAAAAAGGGTGTCCTGGATATGACGCAAAACTGCATCCAGTGGTAAGGATCTAGTTCTAGAGCTTTGCAGTGTGTAGAGTTACCTCTTCATTACCATCACTCCCAGGTCCACTTTGACCCAGAGTATTAGTATCTGTTAGGGTCCTATCTATGGGTGAAATTGATTTATTTGAAAATCATTATTATTAGATTGAAAAGCTTGAAACTAGATATTAGATAGGAATACTTAAAACCATATAACTGTGTACAAATTGACCCCACTCTTGTTGAATGGATTGCGTAAGAACATATTACTATTTTAAACTAGACCTCAATGCCACTAAAACTATTAGCAGAATTTCATTCAAATTGTTGAATGGTTGATTGATTGATTTTAACAACCTGTCAATCTTTCTAGGGTTATTTTATGTCTAGAGGTTAGGGAATTGCATTCATTGTACATCCACATTTTTTGTGTAGTTATTTCTAAAGAGTTTTTTTTGCACAGTCCTATTGAATAAAAGTAGTTTTAAACAGATCTATTTGCTCGATATAAGAAACCCTAACAGGAACTACCACTCTGGATCAGATTAGACCTGGGATTAATTGTAGAGATGCAGTTAGTGTATTCTACATTCCCAGTCAACTGGACTACCTTAAATTTTGATTGAAAAATGAATATCAGTGCAATATTGTGCTATATATATATGTAGTATATTGACCTCCGACCCGGCCAAACATGCCATTCCAAAGACGGCAGAAGTTGTGTATTCCATTGGTGTGGGCAAGCTTGGCTGACAATATGGGACAGGGTTAAAATCCCATGGTACAGTCACCAACTAATGCACCGGAAGAGGGTGACCAGTGAACTGCATGACAGTTATTTCCGCTCGAAGACGATCAAACATGCCATTCCAAAGACGGCGGAAGTGCATATTCCGATGGCCATTTATGGGAAGAGATTGAGTGGGCGTTGAACTATTATATAACTCAGTGCACAGGAAATTCAAGGAGAGTTTGGGGATCAGAAGAGTTGGAGAAATGATGCTGTAGAGAAAATAGCACCCAGCAGAGAGCTGGGCCCCCGGGCCTTCGGGTGAGCAAAGCTCAAGAATGGGAAAGAAATGCTGATGGCCATAAGAGTGGGGGTCAATATGTTGCAGTTCTGTTCAGTCTCCAACTCCCTCTCACTCACAACTCTTTCAAATAAAGTGAGAGGTATATTTTTCTAAAAGACTGCGTCGCTCGTCATTATTATGTCATCGTTATGATTATGCATGCATCTGCATATGAGTATACAACATATGGATAACTTTTAGGTTTTGATTTGTTATATTATCAAATCTTTTTTTTTGGTGAGGGGGATCCCCATAGTGTAGTAACTAACATGCTGGATTGCCACATTGAAGTAAGTAAATTTAAACTCCAATCATGCCATTGCATTCATTTTCAGATTAGTACTTTTAGGAAAGGTATAAACCCCCTTTTTCTCCATACCTGTGGATTAAATAGTAGAACTACTATTCTTTTTTACCAGGATGGATTTAGTATTAAATAACCCACAAAGGCTTATATGCCATTAAACAAAGAAACAAAACCAATAAAATCTTTTTATTCATGAATTAAATGAACTTATTTTTCTGTCTTTCTTAAAAAATTCAACTGGAGAAATTTTAATTGATGTTTATCTAGGATAAAAAAAAAATAATTGAGGGGAAAAATGAGATAAAGAGATCTTTTGTATAAAATGGCACTAATAGCTAATTTAGTGTAACAATTGTGTCCTGTTTGAAGGTGTGGTTGGTGTCATGTTTAGTAGCATATAACATAGAATTAGTAAATTGTGTCCAAATTCTGGCTGAGCTGTTTGCATTCATTTTGCACTAATGGTCTTAAGAAAAGGATGAACTTATCTCTTCTCCTCTCGAGCTATGGGCAAAATTGAGAGGAAGTCTGTGCTCTTTATTCTTGAAGGGCAACCAATCTAGGAGAAGGATAAGTGAATTTAAAATTGAGAGCTCAAGTCTCCTATGTAGTCTGATGTTGTCATTTATGAAACTTTAGCTTTGTTTAGTTCAATACTGGAAGTATGAACACCCAGTGAAAATCAAACTCACCATGATCTAACATTATACTTTGTGAGGTGGCTCAAGCTGTCTAATAGTATCTTCAACCTTTTTCTGGTAACTTCCAGGACAACACCAATCTAAGCTGTATCAGTATTTGTTCTACCCTCGAACAATATATATATATATATATATATATATATATATATATTTACCAAACCCCACAGCGCAAGCAAGATGCCACACAAGGTCAATTTTTAAGTAAAGTTTAAGTAAAGATTAACAGGTTTTCCTTCAATTTCAGTAAAGATTAACAGGTTTTCCTTCAATTTCAGTAAAGTTTAACAAGTTTTCCTTCAACTAGACTGGTTTCCTAACCAATGTTAAAGAACCCTGTCTGCCTTACTATTTACCTTCAGTTGGAGGGAAAATGAGGATTCTGGTCAGCACCCACATCCAGCTATAAATCCAAGGTCTTGTGAAAGTAATAAGTTCTACCAAATTTATAGAGAAGCTAGAATTTGACGAGATTAAATAACTAAAAAAAAACAAACAAACAAAGAAGAAATCAGACTATGTTATGAATAAAGTAAAACAAATGATCAATAAAATTCTGGACTAAATACTTCATGTTGCATTGTTTACAAGTAACTGTGGCACAAAAGTCTTCTAAACAATAGCAGAAACTGACTCTATTTTGTTTTAGAGGCCAATTGGGGATATACATTATGAGTCTTTAGGCCAGTTATATGGATAAAAGGAAATTTCAGTTAACTGTTTATTTAAACAGTTGTTATCCCTTGCAGCATAGGAGGCTGTTATCGTGGATCTGGAGATGACTTTAATATTGTTGACAATAACTTTGCCTTTGCATGTGGTGGTTACAGAAATCTAATCTATCCCAGAGCAAAGCTATTTTATCTCTATCCACATCCATTACACATTAAAGGCACATGAGTTATTATTGCCAAGTAATATCCTTGATCTCTCAGATAAAATAAAACAGGGAATTCTTCTAAATTATTGCTGTGTCAGTACGATTGTATGGTTATTGTATGGTTACTTGGACTTTAGTGAAATACTTGTAGAGAAAGCTAGAAGGAAACAACACAAGGATGCTGTGTGCTGTTTTAAACAAATCCTGGAAACAGCACCCTACAAAATGATGGCTGTACAGGTACTTACCGCCCATCTCACAGACTATTCAAGTAAGATGAATAAGACATGCTGGGCATTGCTTGAGAAGTAAGGATGTAATCATATGCTACATTCTCTGATGGACACCCACACAGTGTTGGCTGACCAGCAAAACTTACATTCATCCTATCTGTTTGGACACTGGATTCTATCCTGAGGACTTACCAAGATAAGGAAGGATAGTAAGAGAGAGTCAAAGGAATCTGTGCTGTCAGCACACTCTGATGATGATGATGATGATGATGATGATGATGATGAATCTTGTCTGATTATAAAAATTCTCTAAGAATATATTAAAAGGTAAAAAAAAAAAAATGAAACAATTCAGGAAGAAACTTTCTATAATGATTAAGTTTAATTTTAACACACTTCATGATATGATCTAATTAGGGGTTCAATTTTTTAATGTGTTTATAAAAAATGATCCTTCTTTGTGATAATGCTGCTTTTTGAGGCAGGAATCTATTTTTCAACTGTACATAATGAAGTATAAATTTGATCTTGCTCATTAGAAGCCATTTTATCATCTTTTTTTGTGTATTATATACACATTTTTCAGTAAAAAAAAATTTTTTTAAATTCATAACTCTTGTCTCTAATTAATCTTTTGTCTAGAATACAGGACTAATTATTGTTGCATAGGTGCTACTCAAAATTTTTTCCAAGACAAGAAAAGTAAATACAGGTTATAATATGGCTGGTTAGTTTTATGGCATGTCAGCCCTTGTTGGGTTATTTAATGCTGAAGTCAGTCTTTTTTTCTAATGAATGATAACCAACAAACTTAAAAGTTCACTTCTTCCTTCAAGGTGATTGAATTCACTGTAGTATTTAATTGTATAACATTACAATCTTCTGCTCAGATTCCTTGACTAAGAAAGCATTGAAAACTAGATGGATCCTGAAATATTTAATTTTTTCCAATAAAGAAAGAAAAGAATATTGAGTTGCTATATTTATAAAACAGATTCAAATAGTCAATTTGTTTTTGTATAATAATATCAATGTTTCTGAAACAAGGAAATTTTTAGCAAGTGAAGCTTTACACTGTAAGTCACATAGCTTTAATTTTCCTTGGGAGAAAGTAATGATTGAAAATTGACTAGGTTTATCAATTTCTTTAATTATAAAATCTGTTGGCTTTCTTCTTGCCTAAACATCAGGTCACTCAAATGTGCTACTGATACCATGTAACCCATTACCAACTCCTATATGATAGTGGTTTGTAACTAAACAACTTCCCTTCCATGAGGAGAGAGGCTAGAAATTCAACCAAATGAATCATATGATTTCAATTATTTCTATTTAATAATAATGATGTACATAATATCTTCAATTAACTATCCCTATCTAATAATAATAATCATTTGTTTGTATACAGTTATATAGTTTAAAGTATTCTCATCTAATACTAATAATATATACACAAATATATGTTTTCAAGTATTTCAAGCAATTATATGGTTTCAAGTTACTAATAATAACACTTTGTAAACAATTACAGCTTCAAGCAATTAAAAATGTCAAATAACTAATGATAATAACAATTATAGCTTCAAGAAACCATTCTTAATGCAAATAATGTGCACACAGTTATATGGTATCAAGTATTCCAATTTAATACAAATAATTTCTAAAAAGATCTATTTGACCCATAGATGTGACCATAACTGATATAAGAACTCTGAGTTTGAATGGACCTGGGAGTAATAGCAATGAAAGAATAACTCAACATTTTCCTGAGCTCCTGAACTGAATCTTGAACATGTGATGTAGTTTAATGTCATATTCAGTACACATGCTGGAGATGCAATTGATGTATTCTTTGCCAACTGGGTGCAGTAAATATAGTAAAATTTCATTGCAATAGCACTCATTCTAATGGTACTATTTACTATACTAACGGGTTTTTTGTTTTCATATTCTCACTTGGCTATTGTCAGAGATTAATTTCACTAAAGTCATACTGAAAACATTGGTTCCCACTAGATCAAAGAAATTAAACAGAGATGAGTCTGCCCAATTCTTGGATGGGTGATCACTTAATAACAGTAGTTTCTGTAAACAACCAGAGGCCTGTGTACCAGACAAAACAAAGCTTTGTAAATAACAACAGCAAATGAAAGCACCAGTACATTATCTAAAAAAACTAAAATTATTTAACTCTCAAAATGATAGCATCCAAAGTAACAGAGAAATTTGAAAAGAAATTCAAAATAAAAAGTTATTATTTATGAAATATCCTTTTCATTAATAAATTCATTCAATGAATTTTATATATACAACTTCTCGTGACAAAATGACTTTGGATGTATGCTAATAAATGATTGCTAACAGTTTAGCTGTTATTTTTGTTACTTTCTTATTTTTCTACTATCTGTTCAGTGCCATATTATGATAGAGCAAGCCTTAAGTATATATAGAATTATTTTAGAACTCAGTTTAGGTTCTTTGTTTTAATGGCATATCAACCTTTGTGGGTTATTTAATATCAAAGCCATCCTTGTAGAAGGACAGTAGTGGTACTATTTGACCCATAGCTTGAGGAATAAAAGAGTTTCCAATGGGCATTAGTCTGAAAGTGAATGTAATTATGCAAATGGAGTTTGAACTTGCCGAATACAATGTTGCAGTTCAGCATCTCGGCTACTACATACCAGAGACACTCCCATCCTATATATCTTAGAAATGCAAAAACAGGAGACAGAAAAAATAGTTTTCTATCATGATCTATGATTATATCATTGAATTAAATTATCATCATCATCATCATCATCATCATCATCAAGTCAAGCTGACTGCATGGATTTCCTTGACTCTCTCTCTCGCTCTCTCTCTCTCTCCATCTGTCCCTATCATGCATTGCTCTTGGTAGATCTTTCAAATTGTGTTCATACAGAACTGATGTAAGTAATTTCATACTGGTCAGCCAACACTGGTACGTCCATGTTTAGGGGTCCATAGAAGAATGTCAATGTGTATATTTTTTGATTAAACTGATATATCTATGAATTTAACATCTTTGATAGATGTACAATGCTTACCTAGCACAAAATATATGACTGTGGTATATATATATATATATATATATATATATATATATTGTGTTATGAGCAGTTTAACAATTATGTACATAACTGTGACTTTTTTCAATTCAAATATAAAAAAATCACTTGCTACAATCGTCACTTTAATAAAAACATTGATTCAAGTATATCTAGTTACTGAGTTGTCATGAGTTCAGTTCCTGAGCTGGGTAGTGCATGAAAAATGCTCCAGTTCAGCAATATCTCAAAGATGAATTAACTCATAAGAATGACTAGATATCCTTTAAGTAAGAATAAATCTAACACAAGATGTGTGCTAGTTGAATATCTCTCACCTTGTAAATGTCTCTAAGTCAGGGTGTTTCATTATGTTGTAAAAATAAAATTATCCTTTCCTGAAAAAAAGACCCATGTGTCATCATTTTCCTTATTTTGACACCAAAATCAAGTAGATCTATAACTAGCTATCCCCTGCTGACAAACAGAAGTCCAGTATTCAATGAGAACAATCCTAATATATTAGGGGGTGTCCTCATGGTGTAATGGTTAAAACGATGGACTGTGGGATCGTAGTAAGCGAGTTTGAACTCCAGTCACACTATTACATTCACTTTCAGACAAATACCCTTGGGAAAAGTATGAACCCCCTTATTCTCCCCGCTATGGGTTAAATAGTACCACTACTATTTTACTAGAAGGATGGCTTTGGCATTAAATAATATGGTTGATATGGTATTAAACAAAGAAACCAAACCTAACCTAATATATTTTTACAACTACCTTAATTGCTAAACCAAAATATCAGTACTGAGTTTCACAAATGATAACAAAGTTTAATCCTCAAAGGAATTCAGAACTAACACACAAATAAGCATTTAAAAATAAATGCTAAAACCATTTATATTCCCTGTACACATACAAAATTAATACATGCACAAAAAATATTTGGAATTTATTGATTATCACCAAAATAAATAAGTACATAAAAAGACATTTGTTTTCTATTAGCATGTTTTATCTATAATTCATTTCAGCATTAACCGTTTATCAGAGATAACTGGAAGATTCCTCTGCTACAATATTAAGCTACATTTTTTTATAGTAACTCATTATGCTAATTTACTACTAATGCTATCTTTGTGGGGATGCTTGTAGCATACAGTTATTGTGTTAGAAAGTGGATTTGGCTACTAAAATTCAAATACTGAATGAGGCTGTTTGCCTTTCACATTATGCTAATACTTCTGAGAAAGGTATGAATCTAATTATTTTCCCACCAGCTATTAGTAAATAGTAGGGTAGACAGGGCTCTTTAACCATAGTATGGCAATCAGTTAAGGAGAAGGAAAACTAAGAATTCAAACAAGACATTGAGGGGGATGGGCTCTGCCAAGATATTCCTGTTCAAGATATGTACCCCCAAGACAGAACCAGGTTATATGATAAGTCTAAGTCTGGTCTACCTTTGTAACAACTCTTTGGACTTTATATTTGTCACTCTCCTATAAAACAACCGTCCACCCAATTGTACATCATGATAGGTCCAGTTATGGTAGTGGCTGAATAAATACACTTAGATTCTTAAAAATTACAGGGTGGAATGATAAAATTGTCACCCTAGAAAAGATGACATGATTCCATTTCCGTTCAATGAAAACCGGTTTTCTTTTTTTGTTGCAGACCATCTACTAGTTGGCCAGTTGTGTACAAATCCCAAGAATGATAGGAGCCTTCTATCATGTTTGAAAGTGATACAATGTTCAACGAGCGAGATTGGAGATGCGCCGCTGTACAACTAATGCTCTCTACCAATCCAAGTTATGACAACAGGACCATTGCCAGCACCCTCAAAATGCAAATCTGGATTGCCACAAATAACAGGGATGTGCCCAGGGTGATGAAAACAAATTTTCCAGCTACAGTTATGGTCTTTGGTGTGGTTTCAAGTGAGGGCCACATCATGCCACCTCACATCTTCGAAGTTGGCTTGAAAGTCAACACCAAAGTGTACCTGGATGTGTTGAAGAGTGTGGTGATCCCCTGGTGCAATCATGTGGCCAGTGGCAGACCCTGGGTGTGGCAGCAGGACTTGGCATCGGCCCACAAGTCCAAAGAGACCCAGACTTGGCTTCAGAAGGAGTGCTACAACTTTGTACCCTTCTCTCACTGGCCCTCCTCCTCCTCCGACCTGAACCCGCTGGACTACTTCGTTTGGTCATACATCAAGAACATCACCAACATGACCTCCCACAACACCAAAGCCAGCCTGATCACTGCCATCCGCCGAGTATTTGCCAAGCTCCCACCGGCGCTTGTGGAAAAGACATGTTTCCAGTTCCGGATCCGTATCGATGTGATGATTGAGGCTAAAGGCGGCTACATTGAATAGATGTCAGCTCTACTACATAATCAAGTTACCTGAATTGATTTTTTCAATAAAAGTTTTAAAATAAAGCTGTAGTGTTGTTTTCTTTAGGACGACAATTTTATTGTTTCATCCTGTTGTTTTCCTGATATGATGACATACAATTATACTTAGGTGAATCAAAGGTTTTGCAATATTTTGGTAATGTGAGGCACAATTCATCAGTTCTGGATGCTTTTACCTGAGGTCTTGAAGATGACAAACCACACTGGACTGTGAGTTGCCAAGCTCGCCTGATACTCCCATAGTGCTACTTGTTAGATTTGTCTCTGTAGCGTGGAGCATGCTCTCAGGAATCCATAGTTTTACACCTACCTGATCTTGAGGGTTTTACAACCCAAGCAAAATGTCTTGAACTATCTGGTTACTGGGATCAATTGTACCTTCACTTTTTGGACAACAAATGTTTTTAGTAGCTTCCACGGTGGTATGGCCTGTTTAAAACTTGTAAAGCATAAATTACTGAATTAGATTATGCTGCACATCCATCTCTGTGTCTTTCAAATCACAAACAAAGTGAAGCAATACATAATGTGTTAGTGTGCTACCTATCATGATACTACCAACCACAGTGGATACTTTTCATGGCTTGTACTGATTCAATCATGTAATATACATGCTGCAAACTAACACATACCAAAATATTGAAAGACTTTCGACTCGCTCAAGTATTATCTAGTAAAACTAATGGAATTGTCGTCTGCTCTAATTTAGTGGAAAATACAAGTCACGTCCAAAGGATAAATAAATTAGGAAGGATTAACTAAAATGAGATATCCTTGAAGCATGGACAGCAGAATGAAAATAATCTAACCCCATGATTTGAATAAAAAATTTGGTTCAAAATGATTATTATGACTATGTTGATGATTATGATGATTATAAAGAATATGATTATCATAATGATTTAATAGCTAACTACAAATGACAATATATTATTTATGTATGAACAGTAGAATGACATCAATATAATTCTATAGATAAAATGTTTGGTTTGAAATTTCCAAAATGTTACTATAACAGATACCAGAAGGCTGGTGAGCAAAATGGCCAAAATTGTTGTCATTATTATAACGATTAACAGAAAATACTAGTTTGGATAAATCAGTGTATAATAATAATACCTTGAAATAAAACTTTTATTTTTTCTTGTTTTTAGGCAGAAAGTGTTTTTTCACAATTGCTTTTGCCTAATAGAAGTGGAAAAAAAAAAATTTTTCTCTTAAAACTTTCATTTTGGGATTTGTGTAATGAAATTTAAAAACATGATGGTTGGCTTAAATCTTGAAGAACTACTCACTTCTAAACATTTTTGTATAACTGTCATACAAATACATGTAAATATTGATTTTTATATTGTTTTATTTAGACCTCATAAAAATAAAAATTTGGAGGTGCCTGTGGTGAAATGGTTATCGTCGTAGGAAATGAACACGGCGACTCGAGTTCAAATCCTGGATGAGAATGATTGCATTTCACATAGCACTAATACCCTTGGGAAAGGTATGAATCCCATAATTCTCCCTCCAGCTATGGGTAAATAATAGGACAGACTGGGTTCTTCAGCCTTGGTGAGGCAACTAGTCTAGGAGAAGGAAAACTCTGAATTCAAACCTGTTAAACTCCGCTTAAAAATTGACCTTGTGTCATATCCTGCCCGAGCAGAGGGGTTGGTAAATAGGATAAAAATGAAAATGTGCAAATTTGCCTATTTTCATATAGAAAATAGGTTAATTTCTAAATTTCATTATCTGAAGTACAAGAGTAAAGTTTGAAGGGAATAATGGCCATTTTCTATACTTTTGCAACATAAGCGATTCAAAAATTATACATACTATCCAGGAACCAAATTTCTGTTACATGGTATCATCCAGGACATAAAAGGTAAGTTCGAAGGGAATAAAAGCCATTTTGTATACTGTTATAATATAAGCATTATTTAATGGCTGAAAAAAAAATTACAACATTCAGAAGGATAATGCCAGTTTTCGAACTGGTTCCACTACAATAATTGAGTTTGAGTTCGCCAATCGCCCGGGAGACCTGGGTTCAATCCCAGGTCGAGTCATACCAAAGACTCAAAAAATGGTACTTGATGCCTCCTTGCTTAACACTCAGCATTATAAGGTACGGATCAAGGGTAAAGTGGAGCAATCCAGGGAAAGGAGTAGCGCCCTCCCCTACACCTTGGTGTAGTAAGCTATCGAAAAGGGAGCCTTCGGGTCACCCTCGACTATGGTCGCCTACTTTACTTTACTTACAATTGATATACCCTCTATTTTAGAACCTGTGCACATATAAATATCTAATCATTTATTGCAATTTAGCTATATTACTTGAATCTTAAATAAATTGTAAAAACCTTTTCAAGATGTTGCAATTTTATTTTCTGTCAGTAGATAGATTGATGGATAAACTTTTTATTTCATATGTATGGATTATATACTTAAAAAAAAAACCTGAATACTATTGGTTTGTTTTCATTAAAATGTGCATAGGCACTTTAGTGATGAAGTTTAATATTTAGATCTTTATACTGAAAAAAGGTTTCTGAATTAATACACATGTAGAGAGATAGACACACACAGAGACACAAACATACAGACAATACACATAACAATAATGATGGCAACAACAACAAATAAGATCTTCATAATATGGAATACTAATTCTCTCTCTACTTATATATATATATATATATATATATATATATATATATATATATGAGAATTGTTGGCTCTCAGCCATATTCTCGGAGTACCTACTGAGGTTTAAGAGATAAGAATGGTAACCATCACTTTCCGGGCAAATGTATGTGCGCACACACACACACACACACACACACACACACACACACACACACACACACACATATATATATATATATATATATATATATAAGACAAGTGTATTTGTGATCATAGGTATATAAGCTCAAAAAGTCATCACCCTCTGCTGGCAACTGAAAAAGAGACAAATTGGTGAGGGAAAGAACAGATTGATGTCCTTTCCCTCACCAATTTGTCTCTGTGTTCTTATTACCAGTAGTTCTTATTACCAGTAGTTCTTATTACCAGTAGTTTTCCTGAAATTATATGGAAAGAATTGAGGAGATTGTTGAAGACTATTTTTTAACTACACTAACACTTATATACTGTATACTTTGTTCAGGAATAATCACTACAAGTCCCTTCTTTCTGCTCCTGTTGATATTGGTAGATCTATATACACTCTTAGGTATGATTGGGCACTTGTCAAAAAATTGACACCGATAAAAAAAGTAACAAAAATCTCTTTAATCACATATAACACTTTAATCAAGGTTCATAAAATTTATATCTTTGAAAAGAAGAGAACATTGGAGAAAAATCTGATATAAAAATTATTATCTTACATTTTATAAAAATAAAGTTATTTGGGTCTTGAATTTTGTGTTTACATTTGTAAAAAAAAAAGTTTTATTTTTTTCACTTACTGTTTAAAAATTCACTAAAAATTAACTATCAAATAAAATCTAATAAAATCTATGGATATTTCTTACTTTTTCTTCTTCTTTTTAACGATATAAATTTTATGAAGTTAATTTAACCTTTCTTTGTGAATTAGTTTTTACCAATAAGTGTCATTTTTCAGCAAGAGGATGATCATTGCAGACTTTTAAAAATAAATAAATTCCCTAAACTTGGAATGACAATTGAAGGAATTTCATAAAATGGACTTCTTTCTGTCTTTAGGCAGAGAATAATACAACTCTAATTGTGAACTGGGAACTGGGAATCTGTCCACCAGGTAGCATCTCCTCATTTTTCAATTAGTGGATTAGGATGAGGGTTACATTCTCATGCCTGAAGTATTGACAAAAAAAAAAGATATTTCTTGGAAACCTCTCAGCATCAAACAAAAGATCTTGGATTATATTTTGCATTCATTGGAATATAAAATAACTGTCATGAAAAATATTCTAAAGCCCTGGTACTTGCCCATGGGCTCTAATGTGATATTTTTGGTTGTGTTTTGTAACATATCAACCCTTGTGGGGCTATGTAATGACAAATCCTGTTTATACATATATATTATGAATTTGTAAGTGAATAGTTTGTAGTTAAAATTATTTTTAAACAAGCCGGAGCTCATTTGTTTGTACACAGTTAAGTGGTTTCAAGCATTGCTATTTAACACTAATAATTCTATTCAACCCATCGATGGGACCCTAACAGGTACTATCATTCCAGGTAAGAGCAAACCTAGGAGTAATGGCAAGGCAATGTAGGAGTACTCCATATTCCTCAAAGCTTTGGAACTGGATGCAGTTTCGTGTCATATCCTGGATACTCATTGGCCGAAAGGGGAACTTAACTCTTTGCAGAGATGCAGTCAGTGTATTCTATAGCCACAGCTGCCTGGGCTTTGTAATAATCTTGTAATCGTATTGAATACATGATAAATTAGAGAAAGTTATTTCTTGATTAAATGCATGTCTCCTTTTTAGGACCTGTGTGTGTGATCAGGTCTGTGTGTCTTTATTTCTAAGAGGTGAACACACACACACACACACACACACAGAGTGTATATATATATATATATATATATATATATATATAGATAGATAGATATCAGTGTTGTGGACCCCCACTCATGGATGTGCAAGAGTGGGACGACCAGCACGAAATTACATACAGCAGCTATGTGAGGACATGGGATGTAACCCTGAAGACCTGCCGGAGGCGATGAATGATAGGGAGAGATGGCGAGAGACAGTCAGGGATATCCGCGCAGGCGGCGCGACATGATGATGATGATGATTTTAAAACAAATACTGTTCCTTTAGAAATAAAAATCTTTTGTTAAAAACTAAAGCCACTGTGCCAAGAGTATTAAATAAAATGGTGGTCCATACAAAATATCATAGAACCGCTATAACAATGGCGTCAATAAAAAGAAAAACAAGTAAAATCGTCTAACCCACAACTTGAAGTTTCCATATTTCTTGATCCTCATTAAGACTTACCTGATAATCAAGAAATTTTGTAAGTTGAGTGTGAAGGAATTTTTTTCATTTCCCTTTTTCATGATTATATATATATATATATATATATATATATATATATATATATATATATATATATATATATATTTCTTTATAATTACTTTTTAAGTTTATAAACTTCTTAAAATTTATACACATTTCCATACCTACATACATACAGACAAATATATATATGTCATAGATGTGTGTTTTTGTGCAAATGGCTATATATGCTCTTGCATATACACAAATATAAATAAAAGCTTATATATATATATATATATATATATATATATATATATATATATATAGTTTGGTTTCTTTGTTTAATGGCATATCAACACTTTTTAGGTTATTAATGCCAAAGCCATTCTCCTAGAAGAACAGTAGTGGTACTATTTAACCCATAGCTGGGCATATATATATATATATATATATATATATATATATATATATATATATATATATATATATATGTGTGTGTGTGTGTGTGTGTGTGTGTGTGTGTGTGTGTGTGTGTAAAAAAATTCTTTTTTTGGTGTTCCAAAGAGAGAAAAAAGTAAATATTTCAAATTGAATAGGTCCACACAGAAATTTGTATTCTTTTAAAAATTATTTATTTAGTTCTTACTCAGCATTTCAAGACTATGGCTTTCTTCAGATAACTTTTAAAAGTTATCTTAAGAAAGCCATAAGTTCAAAAGGCTGTGTAAGAACTAAGTAGATAATTTTAAAAAGAATATAAATCTCTTTGTGGAGTTATTCATTTTGAAATATATATATATATACATATATCCCTGCATTTATTTGTGTGTGTGTGTGTGTGTGTGTGTGTGTGTGTGTGTGTGTGTGTATTTTTTACAATTATACAGATGTTGTGACTTTGCCACATTAGTATAGATGCAAATATCTGTATAACCCAAGTTAATTGCTATGCTTTCTATTTCCTCCCTAAACACCTACAGAGCATCAAATTAAGACTTCTGTCATATTGTATACACTAAGAATTAAAAGTGAGACTCTAAAGCAAGCATTATTGTTTTTAATCTTACTTTGAACCATTCTCATACCTCTCCCACTTTTTCTCTTTTTAACCCTGCCTTTTTTTTTTGCTTTTGCTTTTATTTTGTATCACACTTCTTGCTACCTTGGGATGAAGTTGGGTGGAAGTGAGTGCAGGAAAAAGAAAGGAGGAGAGTTCTAAAAACAGAACAACATCCCATCCTCCTGGGCCACATTTTTCTTCACCCTTTTTACTCCTCTTCCTAAAACTCCAATGTTTATTACTATCCTTTTCTTTCTATATTTTTACCTTTACTCTATTTTTATACTATGTTTTCTTTCCTTCCCAGAACTCATGTTGTTCTTTTTCTTTCTTGAGTTTCTTTAATTCATTTCCTTCTTTCTTTCTTTCTTTCTTTCTTTGTACTGTTTCTCTCACATTTACTTCTATATCTTTCTTTCTTTCTTTTGTTCTTTCTTTCTTTCTTTTACCTTTATTTCCTTCTATTTCTTTCTTTTTTCTTTCTTTGTACTATTTTTCCTACCTTAACTTCCCTGTCTTTCTTTCTTTCTTTCTTTCTTTGTACTGTTTCTCTCACATTTACTTCTATTTCTTTCTTTCTTTCTTTCTTTCTTTCTTTCTTTCTTTTGCCTTTATTTCCTTCTATTTCTTTTTCTTTCTTTTTTTCTTTCTTCGTACTATTTTTCCTACCTTTACTTCTCTGTCTCTCTTTCTTTCTTTCTTTCTTTCTTTCTTTCTTTCTTCTCACCACCATTCCCCTTTTTCTCTTTATTATACACTCTCTTTTTTTTATAATCCTCCCTGACTCTTTCTTCTTTTTTCTAAGTTTTCTTCTGATCATTTCACCTTGTTCCCTACTCCTTTTTTCACCTTCTGAAAAAACTTTCATCTCTACAACTACTACCATTACAATAACCAAAACACACCATGGCTACTACCACCATCAATACTAGTATTAATACTACCAACACAACCATCAACTAAGACTACTGCAAATATTATTACTTATCCTAAAAAACTACTAATGCTAGTACTCATATCATTACTTATCATACTACCTTCTTCTTCCTGCTGAAACGTAGGAGCTATTTTGGGCGAAAATTCCTCCAAAGTATCATATAAACATCTTCCAATGTTTCCTGTGTACCTCTTACTATCTTACTGTCCGATTTACGTACACACTCATATATATATATATATATATATATATATATATATATATATATATGTATATATATATATATATATATATATATATATGTATGTATATATATATATATATATATATATATATATATATATATATATATATATATATATATTCTGAACAGGTTATCCTCAAACACTTTTCTTTCTCTATATTTATATATATATATATATAGATATATAGATATATGGAAAGATAAAGATAGCTATGAATATAAGCTGATATATATCTGTGTGCATGTGTGTATGTATGTGTGTGGAAGTGGGTGGGGTGTGTGTAGGAGGAGTGTGGGATGTTGGCTGGTATCTTGCGTTTTCTTTCCCTTATTCCACAATGAACAAACACATGCACAGAAGCATATATAAAAGTTCTTTCTAAATTTTCTTCCAGATTGCATCTTATCTATAAAGCAACATCAATATATATATATATATATATATATATATATATATATATATATGTGTGTGTGTGTGTGTGTGTGTTACTTTTTTCTTTTCATTATACTATTTTTTTACACTTTTTCTTCTTTTTAATATAGAAAAAAAATTTTTTTTCACTCGTATCCTACCTTGTAATCTTCCTGGGGACAATCATTTTTTTTCAGTCATCATCTTTACGGCACCTGTCCACCGATGCCATCCAAAATGAGGAACTCTTTTTCCAAAAAAAACATAAACAAAACAAAAGGAATCTTTAACATGAACAATGACCAGTTCCCATGTTAATTCACAGTCAGCTTACCTTCACAATAACTACTGATCACCCACCCACAATGTTAACAACAGACAGAGATTCCAAAACCAGTTTCATCTGGTTCTCTTACTTGATATTGCTTCTTCTTCTTCTTAAAGGTTATTCACTTGTTACATAACTTATTTTTCTACATTCATAGAAAAGTAAATAAACACACACACAAATAGGCACATACAAACACACATACACAACAAGCACACCTAACATATTCAGACAAACACATTCCCTCTCATAACCCATATATATATATTAGCATGCACACACACACACACACACACACACACACACACACACACACACACACACACTCGAGTCCAAAAGAATTATTCTAATAAGTTCCTATTTATTTTTAAAAATAGACATAGTGCTTTTTCTGCAAAGATCTTTAAAAATCTGTTGGGACACCCTGTATATATGTGCCTGTGAGTATGTATGTGTGTGTTTGCTGGGTGTGTTTATATGTGTGTGTGTGTGTATGTGTGCATATATATGCATGTGTGTGTTTGTGTTTGCATATATATGTGTGTGTGCTTGTCAGTGTACATGTGCATGTGTATGTGTGTGTTTGCTGTCTGTGGCTGTATTTTTATCTGCCTCTGTGTGTTTGTGCATATACATGTGTGTACGCTCCTATGTATAAATGTGTATATTTGTGTGTCCATATATATATATATATATGTGTGTATGCATGTGTGTGTATTTACTGTTTGTGGGTGTGTTTATATGTGCTTCTGTGTGTGTGTGTGTGCATGTGTGTTTGTGTGTGTATATATATATGTATGTATGTGTACATGTTTGTTGTCAGTGGGTGTGTTTATATGTGCTTCTGTGTATGTGTGTGTGTGTGTGTGTGTGTGTGCATATATGCATGTGTGTGTGCATATATATTCATGTGTGTGTTTGTGTGTGCATATATATTCATCTGTATGTGTGTGCTAATTTACATGACCAGTATAATTAGCATTTTTTGCCAAATAACAAAATATAGCATGTATGTGTGCATATGTTTATATGTAAATCTGTCTGTCTGTCTATCTCTTTCTTTCTTTCTTTCTTTCTCTCTCTCTCCCTTTGTCTCCTTCTCTGTGTGTGTCTGTGTCTGTGTCTGTTTCTCTCTCTCTCTCTCTCTCTCTCTCTCTCTATATATATATATATATATATATATATATATATATATAGTCATATATATATACATTACTTTAGAATAAATACGATTACCATTTGTTGACAAAACAAAAACTATAATATCAGTTTAAAAACTAGAATGGGTATCCTAAAAGTAGCAAATGAAATAGAGCTCAATACAAAAAATATTTAAAATTTAAAAATCACCCATCTCACAGCTTTTCATCATCTGGATTGTTAACTTAAAATTGTGAGTTAGTTGATTTTTATCCCATATATATATATATATATATATATATATATATGGTTGGTTGCATTTAATGATATATCAATCCTTGTGGATTATTTAATGCCAAATCCCGTTTAAACATATGTGGTGCATTCAATAAGTTTCCAGACTTTTTTTGTACAAGCATTTAACATTGACTTAGACTCTTGAAAATTATCTTATTGCTATACATCTTATGAGATGACTGACTAATTTTTATGATTGCGGCTTCAAATGAACAGCTACTGCTGGAATTGGAATACACCTTACTAAAGCCTGATTGTCACAGCTGGTGAAGTTCAAAAATGCAATCTGGACATGAGGATACTTTAGAAGAACGATATGCAATAAGATTCTGTTTTAAACTTGGAAAAAATGCCACAGAAACGTATGGAATGCTTCAGACTTTTTTGGATCATCTTGCATGAATCAAGCATGAGTTTTTAAGTGGCATAAGAGATTCAAGGAAGGCAGGGAGTCTGCGAGGTATGATGAGAGGTGTGGGAGGAGTAAGGAAGTCAATACACCACAGTTGATTGGTCAAAGGGTTACGGTTAGGGTTACTATGTTGAGGTTTTAAGGGAGTTCAAGAAGAGATTCCTTGGGAAGTGGCCAGCACTCTTCAAATTGAGTCAGTGGTATTTCCACCAAGACAATGCACCAGTCCACAACTCCATCCTTGTCACAGACTATTTGACCAAGATGGGCATCAAGACAGTTCCTCAGCCTCCCTGTAGTCCAGACCTTGCTCCCTTTGACTTTTGGTTATTTCCTAAGCTCAGAGGCTGTCGTTCGTTATGAGACAATTGAGGAGATGAAAGAAGCTGTGACGAAGGTCATTGACATGCTCACACAAGAGGACTTCCATGGGGCCCTCCAGAAGTTGCTGGAACGGTACAACAAGTGCATTGGAGCTGGAGGAGATTACTTCGAAGGGGACTTGAGGTTCATGTGTGTACTCTCAATAAAAGTGCCCATACGAAAAAAGTCTGGAAACTTATTTAATGATCCTCGTATGTATTATATATATGATTTGTAAGCAAATAGTTTGGAGGTGACATTATTAAATTAGCCAAATCTCATTTGTTTGCACACAGTTAAATCATTTCAAGTACTGATATGTAATATTAAAAATTTAACATCAGTCATTTGTCTGGATACAGTTAAATGATTTCAGGTATAAAAAATGATTAAATATTTCTTTTTGACCCATAGATGGGACCTTAACAGGTACTCTCTCCTTGGTTTCCTCTTAACACTCCAGGGAAGAGGGAACCTTGGAGTAATGGTAATGAAGGAGTTCTCCACATTTTTCAAAGCTCCAGGACTGGAGGCTCATCATCAGATACAATTTAGTGTCATATCCAGGATACACACACACACACACACACACACACACACACACACACACACACACACACACACACACATACACACACACAAATATAATTTCTCCTATTTCTAATTGAACCAATAAATATGAAAATTATATATATATATAATTTTCATATTTATTGGTTCAATTAGAAATTAAGCTATAAGAGAAATTTTGACAATAAGAACACCTTCATATGTATTTACCTGTGAGTACAAAAACTCAAAATTGGTCTGTTAGCTGGGGCTGTAGAGTACACTGACTGCACTTCTGCAAAGGGGTAAGACTCCCCCAATGGGGCCACCTGTTGGCTGAGCATTCATTGATCTGTTGACAGAGTGGTCAATGGCTTGCAACACACCACTTTGGCCCTTACTTGGTTTGATGGGCACTTGGATTGGCCTGATCTGATCAATCAGCTGGTCTCGTCATGCCCTAGCACTTGTATGTTTCTTTTCTCCTGAACGTACTATTCAATCTGCATTTGCAGAACAATTCCCAACTCATTTATCTTTTGCCCAGTCAACTGGGGCTTTAGAATACACCAATTGCACCTCTGAAGAGGGCTAAGACACCCCCCTCTCAATGAGTGTCCGGAATATGACACTAAACAATCTGATGTTAAGGTTCCAGTAATGTGGAGCTTTGGGGAATGTGGAGTAACTCTTCATTGCCATCACTCTCAGGTCCATTCCGGCCTGGAGTGGTAGTACCTGATAGGGTCCTATCTACGGGTCAAAAAGAACTAAACTGCATACTTATGCAAAACTGAATTCTTTGAAATAGAACTGTTTTTGACATTGAAACTGTATATACGCAAAACTGAATTGTTAAAATGTTTTCACATTTCCCTTTGTGTGGACAAAAACTATACTTATACTAAACTGAATTGCTTGAATTAGAATTGTTTGACTAATCTGAATAGCTTGAAATAGAAATGTTTTTGATAATTAAACTATGTACTCATGCTAAACTGAATTGTTTGAAATAGAACTGATTATTTGCATACTCGTAAAAATAGATTTGGCATTAAATAACCTACAAAGGTTGATATGCCATAAACCCAAACAATCAACCAACCAATAAAAAGTACCAGGAATTAGAAGTTTTATGCAAATGCTTACAATAACTTAAAAATACACACACTAGAGTTTTCTTTCTCATATTATTTTATATTAATTTATTGGTGTTTGTTAGTGATAATATTCATTTATATTTAGCATTCAATAAGTTAATTATTGTGTGAATTTGATTTATACACTTAAATGCAGATATTATATGCATAGGAAGTGTTTGTAGTGTAATAGTTTTCATCACACAAAATGGAATTGGCTACCCAAGTTCAACTCTTGATCAAGGCTGTTTGCATTTCACATGGAGCTAATACCTCTGGGAGAGGGATGAATCCAACTATTCTCTCTCCATTCTAAATAGTTGGGCAAATTGGGCTTTTTAAACTTGGAATGAGAACTGGTATAGGATAAGGAAAACCAGTTGTAAATCTGGAGAGGTATGTATTCCCCAGGCTATTCATGTCCAGGATACACTACATGAGTAGCAACCCCCATGACCAAACCAGATTACATTGGTTTCTGAGCTATGATGAGATGCACCTGGTTGAATCTTTTGACTTTTAATATACTCATGCAGATGAATTAGGAATAAGATTTTCATTTATATGTACTAATCTTCATTTGTACAAAGAACAATTTATCTTAATTTCTTAGGAGTTAATCGACTGTAATCGATGGCGACCAGAAGGCTCCCTTTTTCAATAGCTACTACACATAGGTGTTGGGGAGGGCGCTACTCCTTTACCTGGATTGCTCCACTTTACCCTTGTTTCATACTTTATATTGCTGAGCATTTAGCAAGGAGGTATCAAGTACCATTTTTTGAGTCTTTGGTATGACTCGACTTGGAATTGAATCCTGCTCTCCCAGGCTATTGGCAAACACTCTACCCACTTGACCAATGATATATATCACAAACTTTGCCTTGATTTCCAAGTTTTTTTAAAATTATTAATAATGTATATGTATATAATATTATGTATATATACACATGCTGTTACAAAATAACAACAACAGCTCTGCACTCAACAATGCCTTCATCAAATGGTGACTCTAAGGTCAGGCATAGTTTTGAAACAAAAATATGATTACCACTAATCCAGAGTGCCCCTGTAATATCTTCCAATATTACCAGAATTTGTTGGCTTTCCATCTGATCATTTATAAAACTGATCAGTACCCTTCATATATTAATGTTACCTCGAATCACCCTAAGACCATAATTAAACAAGTCCCAAAAGCAGTAAATTTGAGAAGAAGAAATTTATCAGCAAATGAGAAAATATTCCAAGAGAGTAGTAAGATATATATGGATGCCCTTAAAAATAGCAGTTTTAGGGAAGAGTTTACCTATCAAGAAGAAAATATACCTAATGATATTAATAAAGAAAAAAATAAGAAGTATGGTCATAAAAATAGAAAAAGAAAAATTATATGGTTTAACCCCTCTTTTTGTTGACTAGCTAGTATAAATGTAGGTAAATATTTTTTGAAACTGATCGATAAGCACTTTAAACATGATAATATACTACTTAAAATGTTTAATAGAAAAACGTTAAAAATTAGTTACTCCTGCACGAAATATATTTTTCAAATGATCAATAATCATGATAAAGAGATAATTAAGGAATTTCAGGAGTGAACAAATAATAATAATAGTAAACAAAATGAATGTAATTGTAAAACTTGAAATAATTGTCCTATGAATGGATTATGTAACTTAAATAATGTAGTACATCAAGGAATCATTTACCCAAAAGAGAATATTATGGATAAAAAAACTTATATCGGAATTTCCTCCACAAAATGGAAAATTAGATACGCAAATCATAAATTTTCTTTCTTCCATGAACATCTGAAAGACCAAATAGCCCTATCTAAGCATTTTTGGAGTTTGAAAAATAAAGGTTTGACCCCTGAGATTCAATGGCCAATATTGAAAAAGTCAAATATTCCAAAATGTTTTGATAGTAGATGTAATCAATGCCTAGAGGAAAAAATACAAATAATAATATACCCAGACCCGGAAAAATTGTTAAATAAGAGATGTGAATTAATAGCTAGATGTAGACATAGGAATAAATTTAAACTATAAAAAAAATTATCATAAATAATGCTTAAATAAAAAAAAACATAGGATTAAATTGAGATTTAAGGTAAATGAATAAAAATGAAATAAAATTAAAAAATGAGAAGAAACCATTTGATGTGTACATACTCTTTAATGGAGGGATAACTGAATTAATAGGCACGAAAAAAAAATTGAAATTAATTTTAATTTTAAATTTTGAATTTAATTTAATATAAGTATTACTGTATCCTTACGTAAAGTTATTAAAGAAAGTTATATTTATCTAAATTAGTATTAAATCTGGAGTTTTAAGTTGAAAAGTATTTAGAATTTAAAAAAAAAAAAAAAATTAATTTACTATAATAAAATAAAAAAAACGGAAGTGGGCTAAATGAGGAGAAAACTCTTCATCCCTCTTCTATCCCCTCCCACCCTTCTTTCCTGTGTCTATTCTGAATTTATTTTATCTATAAGATCTGAAGAAGTCTTGTTAATTTTTTTTTGGTGTTTTTGATTTATATCAAAAAGCCACAACAGGATGGAAATAAATTTATAATCCTAATGTGATCGGTTTTGTTTTTTCTTAAAGAAAGTATATATATATATATATATATGTTTATGACTCTCCTTTTCTTTTAATGTTTTTACTATTACACTATTTCTACACTAGTTTTTTCCTTCTCTGTTACTATTTTATTCTCTTTCCTTTCTTTTTAACTTTCTTTACCAATTATTTCTTTAATTTAAATTATATATATATGTGTGTGTGTGTGTGTGTGCATGTGTGTGTGTGTGTGTGTGTGTGTTTTAAAAGTATTGCAATTGAAGCTGTATTTACCAAGAAAGAAATGTTAATTTTCTTCAAAATAATCCTCTTGACATTCAAGACATTTATTCTATCTTTGAAACTTCTCTTTGATATGGGGTAAAGCTGCACCATTGTATTTATTTTAATGTGGTCCAAATCCTCAAAATTTTAACCTTGAGATGAATTTTTAGTTTTGGAAAAAAAAAAGTTGCTGGGAGCAAGATCAAGTCTGTATGGAGAATGCTGCACTTACATGGTCTTGTGTTTCACCAAAAATATTTTATTGAAAATCTATTGACACTGGCTTCATGAGATTTTTTTTCAAATCAGCATCGGCTTGTCTTTTACATTTAAAATTTTCAAGGTTGCAGTTTAGTGTTATACTCAAGACATACCAGAAATGTGGGGCACTCAGTGAGAATCAAACTTTATACTAATTATTAAATGATCTGTGTAAAATGCCCTTGGAAAATGTATAAATCCATCTCTTCACCAAAAACTAAGAGTAAACAGTAGAGCAGACTGAATTCTTTTGCTTTGGTTTGACAACCAGTCTTTGAGAAGGAAAAGTTTGAATTCAAACCAGCTTTTCTGAATTTCAAACCACTGAAAAAGATAGACCTTGTGTTACATCTTACTTTTGGAAAAGTGGTTGGGTAAATAAATACACTATGACAACATGCCCAAATAGTTTTTTTATATAGTATGCATTCAATTCTTGTTTTCAAATTTAAATATGGTTCAATGTTATATAGACTCATAAATATGTATCATCCAATAAATAATGTCTGAATTTACAGCCAGAAATTTTTCAAAATCCATCTTTAATTATGATTAACTGGTAATAATTTTTATGTATCTTTTACTTTCTCGCCATCTGATTCTCTCTCTCTTTCTCTCTCCCTCTCTTTTTCTCTCTCTTTCACACACACACACACACACACACACACACAGAGTAGTATTAGTTCTCTTATGTACAACATAAGAGTGCCCAACTGTTCAGTTAAAGATGAAAATCTCATCTGTTTCTACAGGTAATTCTTTATCGTAGTGAAGGCTTGTGTTGAACCAGTCACACTTTTTGAATGATCTGATGAAAGAAGAATGATATAGCCCAAACATTTTTTATTAAAAGTTAATTTTCTTCTGAACCAAAGATCTCAGCATTTTATCATTTTTAGAGGAATCAAAACACATACTAAACTTGACGGCAGCAAAATTTTCTCACCAAATACATGAATATATAACAGTCAAAAAATAAGACTAATGTTCTTCTCAGAGAATGGCTTTGGTATTAAATAACCTACAAAGGTTGATATGCCATTAAACAAAGAAACAAAACCAAAAATAAGTACACTCCTTATGTAAATAGAGAAATAGAAATATGCATAGCTAACTGAGTTCAAAATCCTGGACGAGGCTGTTTGCATTTCACATAGCACTAATACCCTTGGGAAAGGTATGAATCCAACTATTTTCCCTCTAGCTATGTGTAAATAGTAGGGCACACTGAGCTCATTAACCAATCTTGGAGAAGGAAAACTCTGAATTCAAACCTGTTAAACCCCTTTAAAAAAGTGACTTTGTGTTGCATCCTACTTATGTGGAGGAGTTGGGTAAATCCATATATATCAATGCAATTTTGTTTTGGGTTGCAAAATTTCAATACTGTCATATTTGGCAATGAATAAAACCCAATAATAACTGTTTTCATTGTATAATGTTCGACTAGATATAATAAAATCTGAGTATCTTTGTTTTAGGGAAAAAATGACATTTTATAAAGTTTTGGATGAATGTATTTATTTATAGATTGCCTGGTCAACTAGGGCAGTAGAATCTACCAACTTTACTTCTGCAGAAAGGTAAGAGACCCCACCCATCCAATAAGTGTCCTGGATATTGTACTAAACTGCATTTGATGGTGAGGCTCCAGTCCATGAGGTTTTGGGAATGTATACTACCCTTTCACTGCCATAACTTCCAGGTTTGATAGTACCAGTTAGGGTCTTATCTATGAGTCGAATAGAACTGATCAATCATTTACTAAGGATTATGATTATTAATTATTTGAAACCATTCAGCTATGCGCATATTATTCATATAACAGGAATTCTTGATAAATAGAATTACTAATATGAAATAGCAATACTTGAAACCATTTGTGTGCAATCAAATGATTATTAAATAGAAGTATTAGTGTTGTTTAGGAATACCTGAAACCACTTAACGTTGTGTAAACAAATAAACTCTAAAAACTTGTTTAAACAAGTTTTTAGAGCTCATTAGTGTGTTACCTACACCCTATTCACTTAATAGATAGATAGATAGATCAAATTTGGCATTAATAAACCCAGAAGTGTTGATATGACATAAAACACCAATCATTGAACACACCAACCAACCAACCAACCAATAACTATACATGATAGTGTAACTAAGTTAGTTGAATAAATCTGTAATAATGTTACCTATTCATTGAAAACTGTACACACATTTATTTGCATGTATTGTTTACATTTAAAGATAACAAAAATATCATTAAATCCAAGTGTAAAGGGAAACATTGTTGGAAATGAATCTAGTGACCCAAGTTCAAATCCTGAACAATGCTGTTTGCATTTCACATAATGCTAATACTCTTGGAAAATGCATAAATCCAACTATTCCCCTTCCCCATCTATGGGTAAATTGTAGAGCAGACTGGGCTCTTTAAACTTGGTGTGGCAACCAGTCTAAGAGAAGAAAAACTCTGAATTCAAATCAGTTGTACTTCATATAATAATTGATCATGTGTCATAGTGGGATTATAGTGAAGAGGTTGGGTAAGTACATAGCTAAGAGGAGTTGTTGGTGGAGAGTGTGCAAAATATGAAAGCTTGTGTCATGTGTTAAATAGAATGTCATGCATGGTGTATGTTTTGTATATCATAGTATATGAATATCTTTGTTTCTTGTGAATTGAATTACTATGACCAGAAGTTGTTGCTGGTTCGATCTCCAGTGGTGGAGGTTACGGTATACACTGCTGAGGAGACCTAATAAGGTCAAAACAGCTGTCCAGTGTTCCCGTATGTCGTGTGTAGGTGTTTGGCAGATTTTCTGGTCATGGTAATTCAATTCACAATATTAATTCCTCTACTTAAAAAATAAAAATACAGGGTGGAACGATAAAATTGTCGCCCTAGAAAAGATGACATGATTCCATTTCCGTTCAATGAAAACCGGTTTTCTTTTTTGTTGCTGACCATCTACTAGTTGGCCAGTTGTGTACTAATCCCAAGAGCGATAGGAGCCTTCTATCATGTCTGAAAGTGACACTATGTTCAACGAGCGAGATCGGAGATGTGCCGCTGTACAACTCATGCTCTCTACCAATCCAAGTTATGACAACAGGACCATTGCCAGCACCCTCAAAATGCAAATCCAGATGGGTCAATGCATTGGACGACCCTTTGGAGGTGGTGGAGCGAAAGGACACCGCCAGGAAGACTTGGACCAAGGAGTTCATCGAAAAGGTCCAGGCAATCATTGATGAAACTCCCCAGCGGCCTATTCAGCAGATTGCTAGAGATTTAGGTGTCTCACACACAACTGTGAATGCATGTGTGAAGGAGGACTTGAATTGTAGGTCCTACAGGCACCAGACAAGCCAGATCTTGACTGAGAAGACAAAGAACCTCAGGCTAATCAAGTGTGTGTTTCATTAAGTCTGTCATGAAAATCAAACACAAGATCAAATTCTTTGTCAGATAACAGAAATATTAATAAGTTAGCACAAGCTTATGGAGATCAAGTTCTAGCTTGGGCACAGGTTTTTAGGCGGTACTAGGCATTTTTAGATGGTTGAGAGATTGTGGAAGATGAACCCTATTCTGATTGATTAGATACTTCATGAAGTCAAACTCAACAAAAGTAAGAATTCCCATCAGACCTCATTGACATTTAATGGTAAGAATGATTGGTGAGGAATTAGTATTGATCTGCTGATTTTAAGTCAGAGTTGTCAACCTGAAAAAATAGAATAAATCAGTCTCATTACTTTCTAGATTCACTCTCTATAAATGAGTTATTTTTGTAGTATCTTACTGATCCAATTCGTTATGATTTATTTCCAGTTCCCCAAAATCAAAACCCAACTCCAAAATTGCTTTTTAAGAACTGCTATATATATTTACCCAACCCTCTATCATGGGATGGATGTGACTCAAGGTCAATTTTTAAGTGGAATAAAGCTAATTTGAATTCAGAGTTTTCCTTCTTCTTGACTAGTTGCCCGATCAAAGCCAAAGAACCAGTCTGCCCTACTATTTACCCATAGCTAGTAGGAGAAGAAGTGGATTCATACATTTTCGCAAGTATAAACAGCCTTGTCCAGGATTTGAACTCAGATTACTGATTCCATTTCCTACAAAGATAACCATTCCACTAGGCACACCTCCAGATGAGACCATGTACATTTTCTTTTTTAAGTAGAGGAATTATATTGTAAATTGAATTATCATGACCAGAAAATCTGGCAAAAACTTATGCAAACATATTTAAAAAAGAAAATGTACATCTATTTCCTTGCCCATTAGATTATAATTATGTAGATGTGTATCTCCAATCTTCTGGAGGTGACCGTGTCCTCTGTAAGAGTACGAATCTAACTTACAAGACACATCAGGTTAACTGGCTGCACAGTTGCCATGACTAGTTAATTTGGCATTGCTTGTGTGCAATGTGGACCAGTAACTCAGTAGTAGAGTTTTGGCTCTGCATTCTGTAGTCGCTGGTTCAATCTCTATTAGGGGAGATAATGGTATACATTGCTGATGAGACTTAAAAAGGTCGAAACAACTGTCCAGTGGTCCTGTACGTTGCGCATAAGTGTTTGCTAGATTTTCTGGTCATGGTAATTCAATTTACAACATGTAACATGTTATCATGAACCAACTGATGGCAGTGTCAGTTGGAAACTTCCAACAATCTTTCCCACAGAGGGTACAATGTCTTTGGTTGTGTGTGCCTTTCCAAGAGAACTATTATGAAAGAGATAATTTGATTTATGATTACTTTTATGATAAAATTTTTCACACAATCATTATCTTTACTTAATAGACCAACTTTACATACATTATGATTATTGTTACCTTTTAGTATCATTTCTATATAAGAAAGATAATCCTTACTGACCAGTTTAACTATTAACGAGTTTGTCTCGCCAGAGAACTTATTTTAGTACACAGATCAAGTAACGTACACACTGAGATATCTGATCAAGTCTGCACTGAAAGCAAATAAGTTAAGTCTATTTTCCAGACTCTGCTAGTAGACTATTTTTTCTTCTCCCCGAGGGCAATTAAATGGAGGTCTTGTATACTTTTCAAGATATTCTCTGGGTGCAAATTTTTTTGATGTGGAATTTTGTGATCTTTGTATAACACAAATGCACTTCATGGAGCTATCCTTTGCTGGAAATCAGCTTATATCCATCAGCCAAAAAGAATGCTATGGTAATTTGAAATTTTGTAATTACCACCATCACAAAAAAAATAAATTCAATAAACAGAGATAAATAGATAAATGAACAAATAAATCTATTATAAAAAAAAACAAATTAAATAACTTTAATTATTTTTATAAGCAACACTTTTAAAAGTAAACCTTTAAAAAATGAAATTCTGGATGTGTTAAATTTTCAAAATAACATAAAATTATGCTGATAGTATGGGGTTCCCTGACTTTTTCTCACCATTCATCTCTATGGTTCATCGCTCCTGATAAGTCCTCTTGACTGCATCCAGTGTCCTCACAGAGCTGATATATGTAAATCGTTGCTGGTTGGCTAACACTAGCAAGCCCATGTGTGGGAGTCCATAAGAGGATGTTGCTTATGAGACCTTTGGCTAGGATAGTTTGTGAGATGGGAAGTAAGTGGGTGTATAGCCGCTGTTTTGTGGGGTGCTGCTTCCAGGGTTTGTTCAAAGTAGTACATAGCATTCTTGTGTAGTTCTTATCTGACTTTTTCTTAGAATGGGTTTTTCTTATGGAATATGTTTCTTTAAAATTCATTTCTCCTAATATGAGCTTATTTTTCTGTGAACATGACTGTTTTTGCTCTAAATACTGAATAAATTTTGTGTTTTAAGGTATAATATCAACTATATACTGGTCCATTAGCCTAATGAGTAGAGTGTTTGCCAATAGTCTAGGAGACTGGGGTTCAATCCTAGGTTGAGACATACCACTTTGCACTATTAGATAAGGATCAAGGATAAAGTGGAGCAATCCAGGGAATGGAGTAGCACCCTCTCCTACACCTCGGTGTAATAGCTATTGAAAAGGGAGCCTTCGGGTCACCCTTCACTAAGGTCACCAACTTTACTTACTTATCAACTATATAAATTCTTACTTTTAGTCAGTAAACACTGATAAAAAGTTGAACAAATACTAGGTTAAATTTAGCTACCACATATTCTAAAAATCACTGTGTATTATGCATGATTCACTGACACATTATGCATTGCCTCATTCTGTATGTGACTTGAAAGCTGCTCAGATGGATGTGCAATGCTGTCTAATTTGGGAACTTATGCTTAACAAGTTTGAACAGGGCCCTAACACCTCTGAATCAACTGCAAACATTTCTGCAAAAGGTGAAGGAACAGTTAATTCCAATACAGTAACCATGTAGTTCAGGAAATTTTGCTTGGGCTGCAAGAACCTCAACGATCAGGCAAGGCTGGATAGGTGTAAAACTATGTATTCTAAGGTTGTGCTCCAAGTCATCGAGGCAAATCTGGGGATTAACATTCAGAGAGTATCAGGTGAGCTTGACATCTCACAGTAGAGTGTGGTTCTTTATGATCCCAACCTTGTTAAAAGCATTCAGAGTTGCCGAATTGTGCCTCATTTTACCAAAATATTGCAAAACTTTCAACTTGCTCGAGCAAATGAATGATAAAAACGAAAAAATATCCTATAAATTTGAATTATTATCCTGAACTTCAATAAAAAGCAACTCTACAACATTTTTCAAAAAATAATGACTATCTTACAACCCATAATTAATGTGGGTAAGTACTGCTTGTTGTTTATAATAAACAATTTGTGTTAGGTTCACTGAAAAGCAATCCCAAATTCAGTTGTATATGTGTTTAAATAGATTATTTGTGTTGCTATAATGTAGCAAATACCCAAAGGCAATGCCAAGTGCAATTGTGTAATTATTTACAATAAACAATTTATATAACCAAAATACAGCAAGCAGCCTATGGCGATGTCAAATGCAGTAATACAATTATTTCAAATAAAAAGTTTGTGTTAACATAATGTAGCAAGCACCCAAAGTCTGTTCTAATTGCAGAACTGTAATTGTTTACAATGAATGGTTTTTTTAAAATATTTTGTCTTGGATATGGCACTAAACTATATCTGGTGGTGAGGCTCCAGTTCTAGAACACAAGGAAGTGTTGAGTTCTTCCTTCTTTACTATTACTCCTGGATCTACTCGGACCTCAAAATGGTAGTACCTGTTTGGGTCAGATTGATCTGTTTCAGATAATATTTAAAATGATTTTGAACAACATAAATACATCGGTGCATTTAGTGTAATGGTTATCATAAGAAATGGAAGTGGTTACCTGAGTTCAAATCCAGGATAGGACTGTTAGTGTTTCACTTCCCACTAATATTCTTAGAAAAAGTATGAATTCATCTGTTCTCCTTCAAGCTTTATGTAAATAGTAGTGAAAACTGGGTTCTTTAGCCTTGGCTTAGCAACCAAGATAGGAGAAGGAAAACTTTAAAATCAAAACCAGCTTTACTCCACATAAATATCCTCCCTCTGAATATGAGTAGGGCAGACTGGGTTCATTATGCTTGGTGGGATAACCAGTCTTGGAAAAGGAAAACTTTAAATTCAAACCGGCTTTACTCTATATAAATTCCCTCCCTCCAGGTATGAGTTGAGCAGACTGGGTTCATTAAGCTTGGTGGGATAACTAGTCTACAAGAAGGAAAACTTTAAAACCAAACCAGCTTTACTCCACATAAATTCCCTCTTTCCTGATATGAGTAGAGCAGACTGGGTTCATTAAGTTTGATGGGATAACCAGTCTTGGAGAAGGAAAACCTTAAATTCAAACCAATTTTATTCCACATAAATTCTCTCCCTTCAGGTATGAGTAGGGCAGACTGGGTTCATTAAGCTTGGTGGGCTAACCAGTCTTTGAGAAGGAAAAAATTAAATTCAAACCAACTTTACTCCACATAAATACTCTCCCTCCTAATATGAGTAGGTCAGACTGAGTTTGTTAAGCTTGGTGGGATAACCAGTCTTGGAGAAGGAAAACTTTAAATTCAAACTGGCTTTACTCTATATAAATTCCCTCCCCCAGGTATGAGTAGGACAAACTGGGTTCATAAAGCTTGGTGGGATAACTAGTCTATGAAAAGGAAAACTTTAAAATCAAATCAACTTAATTCTGCTTAAAAATGACCTGGTGTCACAACTTACTCATTGTGTAGAGCTTAGGTCAACACTTCATTAATAGATTAGCTTTTAACAAGTTAACACTTCAAAAGCATAAAGTGTTTACCTGTTTAAAATTGAAGATACATTTTTGTATCATATAATTTGAAGTTATGATTGTTACATTGATTTTAACATAAAATGACTTAACAAATGTTGATATGCCAAAAAACCAACCCACCATCCAACTTTGTTAACATAATGTACCTAGCATCAAATGGCTATCCTGAGTATTGTTATATAATTGTTTGTGGTAAATATAGTTAGAATTTTCAATATTCTTATTTGATTCTTATATTATTGTACTCATATGGAAAAATAACTCATTACTAGAGGATGACCCATGACATCTAGATTGTCAATCATAATTTCTGTGGCCCTCTTAGTTTCTCAAAAGTGTTGACCTCAGGGTCATAATCCATTACTATATCTGTACTGATTGGCCTGGCTCTAAACATAACATAGGTTTTTGTTTTCCTTTAATTTCACTTTGTGGTCTGCTGGAACATTGAATTCTATCAGCTGACAATTTCTTTTGTTCTTGTTCACTATAACAAAGTCTAGTTTTTTGGTTTGAATTAGCTGTTTTCATCTCAAAATCCCAAAGAAGTTTGTGTGTCTCATTTTCTGAGACAGTTTCTGGTCTGTGGATTTACCATTGATTAGTATGGTCAAAATTCAGTCATTTGCACTATTCCCTGAGGATCACCTTCTCTATCCTAATGGATCAGTTTGCTGAATTCATTCATTATGTGGAGGATTGTCTCATCTTTTTTCTCACACAGCTGACACTTACTATTATCCTAGGGGTGGGTCAAAGGTAATTTGTGTTATTGTTTGCCATCTGACTCCATTCTGGGTTATTCTATTCTTACCCCACTTGCTGGTTTAACTTCTTGGATATGAAGGCTGTAAAGGAATTATATGAAAGAAGAAGATAGTAAAAGATAGGAGATGAAAATATGTTTTAGATTTTGCCTGTATTCCTTGGTTTAACACCCATTCAATAGGTGAGGAAATTCTTTCTGAATACAAATGAAATGGTTGAGTCAAGGTGTTAAAATGTGTTAGTCATTCTTGGGTATATATGTCCAAATTTGGTATTAAAAGCATTAAGAATGTGTTAGATGCTTTTAGGAGATATGTCTAATTCTGGTGTTTTCAGTTGTAGTCATAAAGTCCGTTGTATGGTGTCTGAATTGTGATTCTGATGAGTTCATTATTCGGTGTTTTTAGTCATAGGTCGTTAGTAAAAGAGTTGGCTGCTACTTGTGGAAAGGTTAGCCAATGCGTCGTCAAGAGATAGATGCATGGTGCCTTCCACCACCAGCAAGAAAGATTTAGGTGTTGTCACTCCGCTGGTCACTGCTGAAAGAGAATGAGATTCTTTGTTTTGTCAGGATGGTTCCATTTCTTTGCGCATGCATTGTCCCTCTCCCTGGGAGTTTCTGCATATTTTTGATAATTATTTTTAATCTATCTTTTTTTATTTTTCTATTCCCTACAATCCTGAGTTTTATCTACTCTTGCTTTTACTAATTGTTTCTACTACTACTACTACTACTACACAAGCCAGTCAGCAGGGTTTAAAATACATTGATAGTATCCTCAGCAAAGAAGTAAGATGACCCCAATAAAAAGGGGTGTCCTGAGTATCACTTTAAACTGCATCCAGTTGCGAGGCTCTAATTTTGGAGCTATTGTAAATGTAGAGTTACTTGTTTATTGTTATAATGCCCATGTCCACACTGACCCTGAGGGATAATACCTGCTAGGGTTTCATCTATAGTTCAAATAGATCTATTCAAACATAACTGAGTGCAAATTATTTGTATGAAGAATAGTTTTTTGAAGTCATGATTGCATACTAAAGAATATTATTAGTTGTTACTTGAAACCATATAGCTGCTTGAAAATTATTTCTGTTAGATAAGATTTCTTGAAACCATATGACTGTCAGCTAACAAATATTTATCATTAAATAGTAAAAGTTACTTTAAACCATATAATTGTATATAATTTATTAGTATTAGAAAGGAATAATTTATAACATGTAATCATATAATTGTATACAATTTATTAGTATGAGAAAGGAATATTAGGAATATTTTATAACATGTAACCATATAATTGTATATAATTTATTGGTATTAGAAAGGAATATTTTATAACATGTAACCATATAATTGTATATAATTTATTGGTATAAGAAAGGAATATTTTATAACATGTAACCATATAATTGTATATAATTTATTGGTATAAGAAAGGAATATTTTATAACATGTAACCATATAATTGTATATAATTTATTGGTATAAGAAAGGAATATTTTATAACATGTAACTGTGTAAACATATAATTATAAATGACAAAATAAAATTTTTTAAAAATGCAATGAAACATTGAAAATAGTTATGATTACAATCATTTACAAATAAATCAAATTTATTCATTAAATAATCCAGAAGAAATTGATATGCTGTTAAACAAGTAAACAAATTAAATCAAACAAATGAATCAAATTTTAATTTTAAATAACCAATATAAGCCAATAAATAAAGAAAGAAAAATATACTATTACTACTACTACTACTACAATAATGCCAACAATGATGATGATGTTGAGGACACTGATATTGATGATGATTGAATACATCAAGGGTTAGGGTTCCCTTTGTAGTTCGCAGTAGTGACAGAGAATAAATGTAGAAGGTATTTCACAAAAATCTGTGACACAAAAGTGGGACCACTACAGTACTGCAGAAATATGTCTAATATTGTATAATATCCTAATAAAAAATTTAAGAAATTTGAGCTGCATGTGGAAACCAAATAATGTACTATAGACTTTTGGTGCTAGTTTAAATAAGTCAGTGTGCAGACTGGTTCAAAGGAAATTGTAGAAACTAGTGTTTTGACCAGTTCTGATGTTGTTCTACCTTCTCTACCAAGCAGCATGTACCCTATTGCATTACAAGGAGTTAGGATCAGAGTCAATTCTTGATAGTTTAGGCAATCCGAAAAGGCGAGTTGGGCCATTTTTAGTATAACCTATCAGCAAAAGAATCTTTTTGGCCTTGTATCAAAGTTGCCTTTGTGGATGTGAAAAGTGCTGGTAATAAATTTTTTGAAAAATGCCGTTTGATTTGGTTTGGTTCCTTTGTTTAATGGCATATCAACCTTCATGAGAAATTTAATGTCAAAGCCATTCTTGTAAAAGGACAGTAATGTTATTATTTAACCAACTGCTGAGGATAATGGAGATCATACCTTTCCCAAGGATATTAATCTAAAAGTGAATATAGTAACATGACTGGAGTTTGAAATCGTTTACTATGGTGTCACAGTCCAGCACATTAGCCCCTACACCACGTTGACTTCACACACACACACACACACACACCCAATGTACTGTTAAAAAAAGGAAAAGTTTTAGTGGCCAGCACAAAGGTAGCTAACCATGAAGCATAAAAATAATAATTTCCTTTCCAAGCCAGTAGCACTAAATTAATAAAAACTTACAATCCTACATGAGTGTGTTGTTTGAGGTTTGGGGTCTTGAAGATAGGGTGTTTGGCTCTTTAAAGGTCCTCTTTCAATATTTAAAGGGATTTATTATTCAATGTTTTTTCCAAGCAGCAGGCATGTCAATACTGCTTTATAGATGTACTATAAACATGAACACTAAATGTATGGAGAAAAAGCTTGACAGCAATTTCACAAGAATGCTGTGAGCTGTATTGAACAAGTCCTGGAAGCAACACCCTACAAAGCAGCAGCTCTATGGCTACCAACCAACCATCATGAAAACTATCCAAATTAGATGAGCCAGACTGCTGGAGAAGTAGGGATGAAGTCATAAGGGATGTACTCCGGTGGACCCCTTCACGTGGACAAGTAAAGGTTGAACGGCCAGCTAGAATCTATATATAGCAGTTATGTACCAATACAGGATGTGGCCTAGAGTACCTCCTGGGAGCAATGGACAATAGAGATGGGTTGTGAGTGAGGGTCAGGGAAATCTGTGTTAGCTGTGCGATATGATGATGACTATTCAATAATATCTGAAGATGAATGACTATTTATAAAGCTTTTTGGAGCCTGGAGATTGTTTTTCAAATGACCACTTCTGCTTCTCTTCCAGTTTCTTCTCTTGTTTTTTCTCTGTTTGTAAGAATAAAAAAATCTTTGAATATATATTCAATAGGGAACTGTATTAAAAAAAATTATTTAAATGTAATTATTCAAGTGTCTTGAACTTCACAAACTAAATATCACCACTCTGTCAGAAGGGCTTAGAATATATTATCAGTATTCCTTGCAGAGGAGAAAGACTCCTCTGCACTTAGAAAAAAGAGGTCTCTTGGGTATGACACTAAACTGTATCTGGTGGTCAGACTCTTGTTCTGGAGGATTGAGGAGTGTGGAGAACCCCTTCACTGTCATTCCTACCCTGTTCACTCTATCATGGAGTGGTAGTTCCTGTTTGGGTCCTATCTGTGGGTTGAATAGATTTGTTAGTAAATTATTTAGAGAGGAATAATTGATATTATATAAACATTTGCAAAAACATCTTAAATGATGTAAAAAAATATAAATTTGAATGTACAATATATGCAATTCCTTAACTCTAAACAAAAAATAACCCCAATGGGTTAATATGCCATAAAAATCAATCCATCAATCAAACTAGATATCAGGCATAAGAAACTTCATGGGAAAATTTCTTGAACTTTTAAGCTGCATCTCATGTGTAGACCTCATGTAAAATATTTCTGTACCAATTCAAAAATAAACTCTTTGATTTATATTACTGGGTGCAAGTTGTGGAAGTTTAACTCCAGCAAAGAAGTTGATTGTGACTGTGATTGATAGTGGTGGTCATTTCTCATCCTTTCAGTGTGAGAATAGAAATTAAGATGGGGGAAATAGAAATCTGGATTTTGATTAGCTGAAAGAGATCATGTGACAAAATGGGAAAAATTAACAGAATAAAGTTCTTAGTTTAACAAAAGCTTAGAATTTAGACCCCTTTCTTGTCCGTGTAAAATAATGTGAATTTCATTAAGAAAGCTTTCCTTCTCTTGAAAGGATAGCTTCAGGATATACCCATTGTTGGATTGGTTGAAGTCAGCAGTGTTGGTTGTAGTTGGACTGTAGCATTGATGGTACATATGGTATTGTATCCACTTGTGTATGGACTGCTGCTGCTGACTGCTGATGATCAACATTTATATTTATTCTATATATGTACTGTATGTAGCATGTGTTTGTGTGTGCAAATATGCATATTCATTAGTCAGAGGTGTCACTTCATCAAAATGTCCCAGAATAATATTCTACCATTACCATACACCTATGAACAAATGGCTGGCCCAAACAAGAAAAACAGTTAATAAAGTTAGAATATACAATCAATATTTATTGCTTCTTTTCATTAAGAGAACAAAATTGATGATTTAGGATTCTATTTGGTATCAAGGGAGTACATGACATCCAAACAATGTGATATCATGACAATTATTATATTTGCATATATACAATTTTTTTCGAAAACAAAATATAACAGCCATAATCATATTTACCAACCCCTCCGCTCGGGCAGGATATGACACAAGGTCATTTTTTAAGCAAAGTTTAACAGGTTTGAATTCAGAGTTTTCTTTCTCCTAGACTAGTTGCCTCACCAAGGCTGAAGAACCTTGTCTGCCCTACTATTTACCCATAGCTGGAGGGAGAATAATTGGATACATACCTTTCCCAAGAGCATTAGTGCTATGTGAAATGCAATCAGTCTCGTCCAGGATTTGAACTCGTGTCATCGTGTCCATTTCCTATGACGATAACCATTACACCACAAGCACCATAATATGACAATAAATATAGTTTGAAAAAAAATCCATGATATGATAAAAAATAATAATAAATAAATATTAAACCAATTATTGAAAGATATTATTAGTACCGTTATGATGTTACCAAGAAAGTTAATCTGTTTCAAGTCGTTAGTTCAATGTCTTTCCTTTGTATATCCTCTTTTAAATCTTTTAATCTTTTTAATTCTTGACTTAAAATCTTCTTCATTGGTTGCACCAATATATCAAGAGGATGATATACACTTGTATATCATCTTGATATGTTGGTGCTTGTCATATTGACCATCTCCAATAGTCCACCCAAGTTGAGAACTGTGACACCTGGCATCTCACCATCAAATATACTGTCTCTTTTGAAAACATCTGCAGGGCCACTCTCAAGGACAAAAAGGAAGAATTGCGATATTACACCATTAAATCCTCATCAGACCTCCAGCTGCCTGCCTGTCCTTCATAAGTTTTATCAACCATGAACATGCCTATAACCAGCCCCTTCTTAATCTTCATTCACAAAGCCAAGGCGTGATATATTTTCATTGTCCACTTTCAGAACAAGTACAATTCTATTTCTGGGTATAATGATACAGTTGCCATTTCATTTCTAACATGTGTTTTCATGAAGTCTCCCTGCTCACCCTTGTTTTCACTGATCTTTGAGTCAATAGCCGACTACTTGTTATTGTATTTGTATAATTATAACATCACTCCACCTAATTTCCAATAATGAAATTCTGGAAAACAAACAAAACTTGTGTATGATATGCACTAACTTTTTAGAATTTTTTTGCTGCTAAATTTAACCCAAATTTAGCATTTTTTCAACTTTCTGTTGGTTTATACTGACTAAAAATAAGAATTTGTCTAATTTGTTTATGCCTCAAAACAAAATTTACACTGTATTTAGAGCAAACACATGGACATGTTCACACAAAAATGTAACAAACTTGCAGCAAAATAGCTGAGATTCCTAAGCTCTGTATGGATACTGGATGTCATTTAGAGGATTTGCCAAGAGTGATGGCTGATAGGGACAGATGGCAAAAGAGAGTCAAGGGAATCTGTGTTGTCAACATACTTTAATGATGATGAGGATAAAGAAGAGAAACAAAATTATAAACAAACACCTTCCAGGGGATATTTCTCTGTAACAACGTAAAAACATTAGTTTGAACTATAAATACAACTTACTTTCAATCATCCAGTTCCAAATATGGTGAGGCATGTAGTAGAAAAAAAGTCTATCATATAATCATTGTGTATATAATATGCACTCCTAATTGAAAAATCTGGAAAAATAGAGCGTCTTATGCACAAATAATCCCGGTAAGTGGGGATGGTTTCTCGGCAGCAAGAAATCACTCCACTGTGCTTCTCCAAAACAATTATGATAATGTACAGTTGATAGATTTAGAAAATAGTGGAGAGCCAGGATTCGAAAAAGAAAATTGAAATCAAAAGCTGGATTTTTCTTAAACAAGGGAAATAACTTTAGACGCTGTTGTTCCCCCTGAGCTAGGGGAGGTAACTCAAAATAGCTAAAAAAAAAAAAAAACAGCTTCAAAAATGTTATTTCCTTTATTTCGATATTTTAATATAGATATCGATTGTTTTTACAGCTTAATGACGTATTTCATCTACCCATTAATTAGAAATATCATTAGCAACAAATATACTCTTAACCTTTCTGATTATTTCAAATGGTTCTAAATATCATTGAAATATTGATCTATTAATATTCGTTTCTGGTTTCAGTCCCAGGTCGCATCATACCAAAGACTTTAAAACTTTAACACTCCACAATATGGTACGTATCAAGGGTAAAGTAGAGCAATCCAGAGAAAGGAGTTGTGCCCTCCCCTACACCTCGGTGTAGTGGCAATTGAAAACGGAGCCTTCTGGTCACCCTCGACTACAGTCGCCAACTTTACTTTAATATTCGTTATGGAATGATCCTCATCTTGTAGTTTATGCATTGACTGTTGCATTTCTTTGTTGAGAAAAGATGATGTTATAAAAACAGGAATTATATTTGGAATTTATGTCACATTATAATGTGTAAATTTACAAAATAAACATTATGATTACGATTTTTTATTACACTAAACTGCGTCCGATACTGAGTTTCTGAGGATCAGAGAGTACTTCCTAATTACTATTACTCACAGGTTCACTCTGGCCCAAAATGGTAATACTTGTTAGCATCTCGTCTTTGAGTAAAAAAGATCTGTGAGAAAATTATTAAATTGAAATACTTAGTTGAATATTACTTTGTGCAAATAAATTATTATTAACAAAAGTGAGATTAAAAAAGATTGCCACGGAACATTGAAACTATTCTTCTGGTTATAATCACATTTACAAATAAATCAAATTTTGACATTAAATAACCCTTAAAGAATCGATATAAATCAAACTAAATAAATGAATCAATTTTCGGTAGCAAATAAACTAAAAGGAGTTGATATGTCGTTAAACAAATAGACCAAACCAACTTAACGATCCAGGTTTGTCCAGTATTAATAATAGAGCTGTCTGTGATCCTGATTATTCTTGTAATGTTGAAAATTGTAAATTCGGCAGTTAATGTCTCTTCGAATCTGCTTGGCTGTTTCGAAGTTGAGCTGTTAGTCCCCGCCTTTACTATTATTTAAGTGAGACCCACTAGGCTTCTCTCTCTCTCTCTCTTTTTTTTTTTTTTAGCAAGAGCAGAAGGCTTTGCTTGATTCGCTCCTTTTGTTTTGTGAGTACATGTTTATTCGCCTTCGACTTTAGGCATTTTTTTCTTAAGCAAAATAGCTTGAGCAAAATAGGCCAATTTAATCTTAGGCTGAAGGACTTTTTTACAGGGTTCTTATGGTTACTTGTTGAAACAATAAGCCTACTGCTGGCTATTTGTGGTTTTGGTTGAGTCTATTGTCTGGAAGCGGTATTATTGGACTTTTGTCGACAAAGGAAGCTGTTGGCTGGGTTAGAAAATGTGGTAAAAGCCTCTGTATGCTCAACAGAAGAAAATCCGAGTTGAAACAGAAATACATTCATCTAAGAGGAGGAAGCGGTGGTCTACTCGAAATTCACTGAAAGAAATAGTTAACTTCGTTTTCAACAAGTTTACACAGGAAATTAGAAGAACACAGTTGTCCAAGTTGATTCTACACAAGAAGGAGACGCAGAGAAGAAGAATAAACCCTAAAAATTGGCTTCAAATGAACTTTGACATTAAGTACCAAAAAATCGTATTTTATCATAAACAAAAGTTAAACCGACTGTAGGTGGTTGACCGCATGGCTTCGAACAAGTCAGTCGTTGTATTTCTCTTTACCCTTCTTTTTTTTATTATAATATTGTCGTTACTTGAATTTATGTTATTTTTGTTACCTTATTCAATGTTTTCAACAAGCATAGGGGAAAAATATGCATAGCCGGATTTTGTAAAGTTCATTTCTCTTGAAATGAATTACTTTGTGAGAACTAGTTGTTTTTTGTTTTTAAGAAATATTTTTCTCTTTCAGGTAACAAAATTTAGCTTTCCCACTCCTTTTCTTATCTCCTTTATTTTTATACATTTCTCTTCGCTTAGCCCGACAGTTACTGCTAGATTTCTTGGGCTAGGCAAAGATAGTGTCGTATAGTGGCTCGTAGCACGTGACTTCTGGTATCTCGGAGGAATAAAAGACGTCGTGTTTCTTAAACACGGTCTGTACTGAAGGATCTCTGTCAGTAGTAAGACAAACTTCGGACGTAACACCAACAGTGCGAGCCTTATGATATTTGCTGGACTATACCACTTTAGTAAATAAATAGTTAACTCTATTTCACTATATATCTCTTCTTTACAACGATACAACAGTTGGCGACGAAGGATTCGAAGATTTCGTACGCACACAAAAAAAAAAAAAAAAAAAAAAAAAGAAACAACGATAGTTGCCGAGGAAAGATTCGAATTTACAGCGAACTACACACAAAGTGACGTTCAAAAATATACAATGGACGACTTTAAATATTGTATGTTAGAATTCCTAAAACAACAAGGAAAACAACGACAAGAAGATTTAAAACAACGACAAGAGGATTTAAATAGAATCCATGAGAGCATTGAACGACAAGAAGAAAGATTTGGAAAACCACTCGAATGTGGTACAAAAGAAAACGACCCTGGAAATTTAAATATATTCTCGCAAGAGTCGGTAATAAATTCAGTTGGCGAATTTATTTACAAACGAGAAGGAGAAGTGACATTCCAAGCATATTTCAGAAGGTACGAATCAATTTTTGAAAAAGATTACGAAAAATAGCCCAACGAGAAAAAAGTAAGACTTTTACTAAGCAAATTCGGGGCGGCAGAACATGAAAAATACGTAAATTTTATTCTGCCGAGGCAGCCAGATGAAGTGAAGTTCCGAGAAACTATTCAAGTATCAACGAAAATATTTGGGTAACAAAGTCCACTGTTTAATACTTGTTAACAATGTCTCCATCTTACGAAAAAGTATTGTGAAGACTACCGAACTTTCGCCAGTACAGTTAACAGGTACTGTGAAAGGTTCTAGCTAAATGAAATTACACCAGACGAGTTTAAATGTTTGATTCGAAAAAAGGTGTTGCCGGAGAAAAATTAAAATTTATGGGAGAAGCATTCATAAATTTTTTCTTTAATGGAAAAGAAAGAAAATTAAAAGCATTTGTCATACGAAATGCCCAAAATTTATTTGGAACGGATTGGATGGAAAAATTCGATATATTTAACGTCCCAATAAATATTTTCTGCAATAAAATAGATGGTACAATGACAAGTTCAGATAAACTGAAAAAAGAACAAAAAATAAAAATTTCCGGAAATATTTTCTGAAGGACTTGTATTCTGTTCTAAAGTCAAGGCAAATTTTGAAGTAAAAGAAAATGTAATGCCAGTTTTTCGACCGAAAAGACCAATACCCTATGCGTCGGTTGAAATGATTGATAGAGAATTAGGAAGACTTATAGGACTTTACACTCCTATAAATTATTTTGGGCGGTATGCCACTTGTTCCCACAAAGATGGCGGACGCTCAATATTCAGTCTCGGGAAACCATTGGCCAGGAGGACCACGTGACATGTTTAAAACTAGGTCCGCGCGTAAATTCAAGTCCTGCGTTTTTGAGCCACCTACAAGACGCGTATTTTCTATAAATACGTCGTCTTCAAACATCCTTGTTCTCTTTTACCAAATTTCTTCGCAGCAGCAACACACTCCCTTCAGCGTGAATCAACAGGAGAGAAAAGCAACACCATGGATGGGCCTCGCAGACGTTCATATACAATGACTATGAGACGCTTTCAAGTCTCTGAGAAACTGCCCGTTTCTAATCATAAAAAAAGGACATTTTGACATGTAATTCTTTTATAGCTTAGTTGTGTTAGACGCACACTCACACTCACACATATACACACACTATTATTTTGTTAGTAGAGTTAGTAATATTTTGTATGTATCAATGTAAGTTTTATTGTGTTAGTATATAAATTTTGTTTTTGTTCGTCGCCTTGTTTTAAATGTTCATCTTTTCCGCGCCGTTTTACAACTTTTATTTGTTTCATATCTTCACTCATTTATTTCACTGGCTTCCTTCATTTACTACTTTATCCATGTGCCTATAATATTATGCCTATACTATACCCTAAATACAATATTCCTACAGACTAGAAAAACTGTGAGTAATAGAAAAAACTGACTACAGCCCATGGGCAGCTCCAACTGTATATGTAAAGAAAAAAATTAGAATTTGCGCAGATTATTCAACCGGACTTAATGATTGTCTAAAAGAAATAAATTATCCCCTCCCAACAGAGGAAGAAATTTTCGCAAAGTTAAATGGCGGATTCATATTTTCTAAGTTAGATTTGTCAGAAGCTTATTTACAAATACCAGTTGAAGAAAAGAGTGCAGAATTATTAACTATTAACACACATAGAGGTCTGTATAATATTAATCGGTACAATATGGAATAAACGTAGCTCCAACTATTTTTTAAAAAATAATGGATCCAATGTTAGCAAATCTGGACTTATTTAGATGATATTCTAATAAAAAGCAAAAATAATGCGAAATATGTAATTGAAGTGTTTAAAAAATAAAAGAATTTGGTTTTTAATTAAGTATAGAAAAATGTGAATTTTTTCTATCAAAAATCAAATATTTGGGACAAGTAATCGACAAGAAAGGAAGGACTCCTGATCCTAACCGAGCGGACGCGATAAAATACATGCCTACACCGACTAATGTTGCAGCATTGCAATCATTTGGGGGGCTGGCTAACTACTACAATAGCTATATACCAAATATGCATACAGTAAGAACTCTGTTGAATCATTTACTCAAAAAAGACGTAAAATGGAATTGGACGGACGAATGTAAAAAAGCGTTCTAGAAATTAAAAATTTAGCTTTGACACATTACAATACTTATAAGCAGATATATGTTACCAGCGACGAAAGTAATTTTGGCTTAGGGGCATTTATACTTCACAAAGAAGATGGTAAACTAAAACCGATTCAACATGTATCGAGGACGTTACTTCCGGCAGAAATGGACTATTCGCAGATAGAAAAGGAAGGTTTAGCTATCATGTTTGCAATCAAGAAATTTTATAAATATATACACAGTAGAGAATTTATATTACAAACGGATCATCTTCCATTGTTAGCAATATTTGGTTCTAAAAAAGGAATACAAACATACACTGCGAACTGCTTGCAAAGATGAGCTACGATGTTGTTAAATTATTCATTTGAAATGGAATTCTTACCGTCAAAAGAGATCACACATGCAGATGGATTATCCAGATTAATACCAAAAAATCCAAAACCTCTATAGGAGACCGTTATTGCTTCATTAAGGTCCGAAATGGACGTAAAATACGTTTTATTCAATACAGTTAAAGAACTTCCAGTTACGCTTGAGGAGATAAAATTTAAGACAAAATTTGATAAGTTCATTAATCAAACCAAAAAATAATTAATGAACCAGAAAGTTAAAACAAATAATATATTTTCAACGTGCAACGGCATATTGATGTATGGAAAACGGGTGGTCATACCCGCAGTTTTAACAAAGAAAATTTTGAAAGATTTTCATACCGGGCACCCGGAAATGAGTAGAATGAAAGCTCTCATGCGAAGTTATATCTACTGGCCGGGTATGGATAAAGACATTGAAAACATGGTGAAATCATGCAAAAGTTGCGCATCGATAGCAAAAACACCTCCCATAAAATCCAATCCATGATCTATGACGGACAAACCATCGTGTCGTCTACAAATTGACTCTTCCGGTCTGATAAAAGGAACATACTTTTTGTCATAGTAGACTGCTTTACGAAATGGTCAGAAGTTTTCAAATGCAAAATGCCTACGACTAAAACCACAATAAAGGTGTTACAGGAACTGTTTGCAAGATTCGGATTGTCAGAAACTATTGTATCTGAAAATTAACATCAAAAGAATTAGAAAATTTTCTGTAAATTGCTGTCGATAAATCACCTAAAATCGGCACCTTACCATCCAAGATCAAATGGATTGGTAGAAAGATTATCGATGTATTTAAAAGAGCTATTAAAATGGCAAATGGGATTGAAGCAGAAAATGAGGAATTCCATTTATCGAATAACACCTAAACCAAGTACTAACGCAAACATGTCCCCAGCAAAACTGATGTTTGCTGGGAAAATCCGATCAGTATTCAATAAATTGATTCCGTCAAAAAAGGATAGGAAAAAATTAATACCTCCAATAAGAATTATAGTCCAGAGAAAAAATTTATTTCCTAAATTATCATTTAGGTAAAGCAACCTGGTTAGAGGGTATTATTGAAAAAATATGGTAATATGATGTACATAATAAAATATCCATGATGGAAGGTTTATAGACATATTAACCAAATAAAAAAAGATATACCCTAAACACAAAGGAACGAGTTGAAGAACCCATGCCCGTTATTTATGACATGTTTAAGGTATCTAGGCCCTCACCAATACAACAATATCGTACGAGCAAACGAAAACGTAACCCGACGGAAACAATGGAAATAAATCCAAAGACAAAAATATGATGTCCTACGGACATAATAAAAAAGATTTGTGGGGGGAGATGTATAGTGGCTCGTAGCATGTGACTTCCGGTATCTTGGAGAAATAAAAGACGTCGTGTTTCTTAAACACGGTCTGTACTGAGGATAGATTTTGCCGGACGCGTGTGGACTGCAGTTCTACGGCTCTGCGTCCGGACCCACTTTAAAAAAGGCCTTGTGCCGTACATGTCCGGTGGTGGGACCGAGAATAAATAAAGTACTGAAAGATCTCTGTCAGTAGTAAGACCAACTTCGGACGTAACACTAACAGCATGAGACTAATAATATTTGTTGGACTGTACTTCTGTAGCACTATGTGGGTAGGCCGCCAAAGCAAACGAGTCTGTTTTGGCGCGAAACCAGACAAAGGATTCTTGGACATGAAATCTCGCCGTATCCGGAAGTGGGAAGGGGACGCGAATGGCAGTTGACGACGCGACCCAGCAGAGAGGGCAGTTGGCGGCTGGACAGTAGAGAGGCGAACAGCAGAGGTTGGCGTGGATCCACGGACAGGGGCGGTCGACACCAGACACCGGAGCAGAGAGGCGAGGCAGCATGGGATAGGGTCCAGCGAGAGTGAGTCAAGATGAGTCTGATTCCAGTAGCATTGTGGAATTTTCGCTAGTAACCCACGCTAGCGTTAGTCCATATCTGCTATCGGGAATGCAAAGTGTTGCATACCTTCCTCTGCTCTTTGTTAATCCCAAGCTTTGTTCGTGTTGTTCGTTTGTCCTTCTATTTTCTCCGTTCCCTCGATCGTATTCTTGTGTAGGTAAAGAAATGTGCGTTACCCCCTCGAACTACTAGTTGATCACCGGCCGGCGTAAGAAGTGACATGGTTAGGAGAAAGTTAACGTGAGTGTGTGTGTGGGGGGGTGAGGGTGTAACGTTTACACTTCAGTCAATAAAAAGTTAACTTCATTTCAGTGAGTATCTCTTCCTTACAACGATACAACATAAAGTCAAGTATATTTTTTGAACAGAGCACAGTTTCTCATATCTTGCATATTTCGTTTCTGATAGTATTGCTCATTGTGTGTGAGTCGACATGATATGCATTGATGGATGTCTATGAATCGAGAAGTCTGTTTGAGTTTTGAGTTTTGTTTATCGTTTCTGAGTCAGCAAGATGATTTCTTTTGCCTATCGTCTGTGAGTTGATGAGGTGGTGTATATTGATTGACGTCTGTGGGTCGACGAGCTGAATTGTTTGATTCATAGTCAGTGAATCGACATATTGAATTGAGTTGGGTTTCTTGTCAGTGAATCAACTAGTGGAATTAAGTTTGACACGTTGTCAGTTAGTCTTTCGTGGGAGCATAACACTGGTATTTCATTCGGTTTCATGTGGATATATTACCCGAATAAAATACACAGTTGACTAAATAGAAAGTGGCGAACTTCACTGCTGCCTACTTGAAGGAAATTGATGAATACTGGATGTGATTACAGTAGGTAGAGAAGTGAATAGGTATTAGTCAAGACTTATCTGTAGAAAAGAGGGAATATTTATTCATTTTTTTAAAAGTGTTATTCCAAGAATATGCATGTGTTTTGTTTTATTAGTAGTCTCGAGTTAAAAAAAAGTTGCTTGGTGCTATTACGGGGTCTGGAAAAAGAGGTGGGGGTAATGTAAATATTTATAGGATACACATTTTTTCTAATCTTAGAATTGAGCAATAGGAACATACTTGGGAACGTTCTGGAAATTTGGGATCAAACCCGCATTGGCATTTAAGTTACATTTTTGTATTTTTCAGCCAATCAGCTAGGAGCATGGAGTGGAACGTTCTGGAGAATTGGGATCGGAAGTGAACTAACAGAAAGCGTTTGGGCTCGGGAATAAAATAGCGAAGTGCAAGTCTGATTAGTCAATGGGTGTCTGCGCGCCAGGATTTTGGGGCGATTCTTTGATCCACCTGTGGGATATAAATGACACAGAGTTGGGAAGCCATACATACAAGACACAAGCTTACACACAAACGAAGACACAGACGAACTCAAGCCACTAAGCCAGTAGCCGATACTATGTCCAACCAATTCCTTTCCTTCCTCAACTAAAGTTCATGACCTCTTTTCAAATGACCGAGAATTATATTCAAAAGGAAAACCCGACAAACTTTCTTTCATCAACGAGACATGCTGTCGCCACAATCATAAAACCCGCTATAAACTTAATGTAAGTAAGAACGACTTATTTACGGACTCTGATAACATGAACATACACACATCTTTCAACAAATTTATTCTCTTCTTCAAACTTTATTTTCCAAAAGGCCATTTACACATCATGTATTTTGTTTTTCATATTCTGTTATATGCATATTAAATTGTTTGTTATTTAATGTTCGTTGTGTTCTATTCCATTTCTTTTGCGCGATTGTAATGTTTTGTGTTGTATTTGTGGTGGGAATAATTTAGAGAGCAATCTACTGAAATAACCAAATTACATACTCCCCCCACATATTCCCGTAGTTAAATGTCGGTAGTCGCATGAGGAACTTTTTGTTTCCCATACCTTTTTTTAATGAAATAAAGCGAGTAGCAAATACACAACTGTATGATGTACAACGATAAAATACGCAATGAAATGAATAAAACTATATATTTTGAATGGTTGCATTAATATAGATTTATACATATATATGTACTTTTTAAATACCTTATTTGTAGTACGTGTTTGTATTATTTTCTTTGTTCAGAGGAGTTCTGTGTTGAGAAAATCATTCGAATTCGTCAAGCTATGAATTTCATAAAACGAAAATTATAAGGTCCATTCTGGTCGACGTCTGGTTTTACTACTGGTGTTTTACTTTGTAATTATTCATAGGTAGTATATTTTTTTACCAAAGACAGATTTGGGAAGCAAAGAAGAGAATAGTATTCTAAAAATATACCAAACCAGACTGACCAACGCCAACTCCCAATTCAAAACCTTTAGATTCACGAACAATTTGAGAAGCAGAAAGTAACGAGGGAACATAAGGGAAGGAAAAAGAAAACTTTTTTTTTATAAAGAATAGGGAAAGGATATCTAAAAAAAAGTTCTGCGGACAAGAGAAGTGGTCAGTAGCAGAGACGACCGCTTTAGGGGCACACGAACACAAAGGTATTAGTCTAAGAGGTTTGAAGAACCTTAGGACTGATATACTATCAAGTTTTCATAAAACTATCAAGACTTTATTCCAAAAGTTATGATCATACCATGTCTTTTGTAACCTGTTACTCTTTGTTACTTTTACTGTTTGCATCTTTTATTGACGCTTCTTTTCACTTGAAAATTTCCTTCGCTACATTCCAATACGAACTTGGTAAGCATATCCACCAACAACTTCCACGTGACCTAATCGCAACTCCTCGTTCGTACTCTGTCGGAGGAAAGTTGTTCCCTACTGTTCACGACTGATTTTTTTTTTGGCGTCAGCTGAAAGGCTATTTTTAGTATAATAAGATGTCGTAGTTTTTGGCGTTTGCTGAAAAGCTATTTTTTCATCATGGAACAATTACCGTGTAACATGGAGAACGAAAGAGTCTTAAAGGTGAATGGTGAGAAACAGGTCAGTTATAGTGGATTGTGATGATAGAATTTCTGTTCTGAAAATATTGTCTTATATGTGCCTTGGAAGGATCAAATCTGTGTTGGAAGTGAGTGACAATGTTTTGATTGGTTGTTGGAGTCGTCTTTTTTCTTGGTGTTGGAAGTGAATGACAATATTTTGATTGGTTGTTGGAATCGTCTTTTTTCTTGGTCTTTGTAAAAATAGAAATGGCGGTACAGAATCTATACACAGGGTTGTCTTGTCTACGATCGGATTTAGGCTTTACTTTCGCAGCAGGATTCCCCTTCTTTATGCTTCCCCCGGAATCGTGGAGAAGTGAATGGGGTAAGATCGAAACTCTTCATTTTGTCTCGATCGATTCGTTAAGGTTGTCTGCTCTCACCCATGTTTTACGTCCTTGCGCAGGAAACATTCCTGTTCAAGTTGAAGGCCAACCCGGTCTAATTCATCCTCATATTACATTGTGCCTCGTGTTGGCCAGGTACACCGCTTACGCTGACGATGTCAGCGTGCTTGGTAATGAGCAATGAGTGGTTGAGGTGAGCTAAGAAACTGGAAGATATAAGGCTGTAACAAGGGTCCAAAATTAACCGCAAAATGTCGATGTGTTTGCGACTGGGTTCGTGGAAGGGCTGTGCTCTTCCTGGCCCCTTCAGTTGAATGGATGGTCCGTGTAAAATACTTGGCGTCTGGTTCGATCCCGATCTTCAGAAGCAGAAGAAGTGGTCGGAAGTATTGGAAAAGGGTGTGACCTCTGCCGACCTCTGGTTACTAAGAAAGTTCTCCTTAAAGGGTTGGATTGAGGTGTGCAGTTCACTGGTCCTTTATCGTCTTTGATTACTTATTTTCCCATGCATCGTCCTATTCAACCTGGAAAGGGTCCTGTACCAGTTTATCTGGGCTAAACGGACCCCATTGGTGCTTCGGGAAATCTGTCAGCTTCATCTGTCCGTTAGCGGCCGAACGAAGAGATGCGCCGCTACACTTTGCGTCTGTTTCCTTGGCCAGATGTTTAATAAGACGACGAGACGGATGACTTCTGGAAGGAAGGTGCAAGGAAAGCCTTACCGTCGTTGAGAAGCGTGCACTCGAGAAATGGGGAGACCCATCATTTGCTCAGAAGCGAATGCTCCATCAATCAGGAATGTCGACATGCTCTTAAAGTTCTCTCTCGGTTGCAGACCAGTCTCTCTGATAAACAGTTGTTGTCGAGTGAGGCATTGTATCGAACTTTAGTCAGGGAGGAAACACGAGATGATTTGATCGGCGAGCTCAATGTGACGAAAGAGGGGGGGTCGCTCTTTATGGTTTTGAGCCCTTCGTAGATGCTAGCCATGAATTCTTCTTGCAATAGATTTTATCCCAGATAGAAATCCCAGTTTTTGAGAAGACATGCAAAAATCAGACTGACCCGAGAGAAAAAAGTATGAAAGAAAAAGAATCTTGGCTGTATTACATGTGATTTTAATCAAAATATGAAGCGGTTAGTATGAAATCCTTTGTCTATTTAATCACGTGTCAGATTTTATTTTGTTTTCCTTCCAATTCTGTACTATTTATCTTTGAATACATAAGGTAGTTAGTGTAAAATTAACATAATTACAAGATCATTTGAATGTTTAATTAAGCGGGGATGTGTTAGAATGGAAGATTTTCGAAGGTCACATGACTAACTTTATTATTTTAGAATTTATTTCTCCTAATCTGAGCTAATTTTCGCTTCAAGCTTGTAAAATTTTTATGTGAATATGTCTCTGGTCTAAATACTATATATATTTTGTTTTAAGATATAACATCAACTATATAAATTTTTATTTTTAATCAGTAAACACAGATAAAAAGTTGGATAAATTTAGCTGCCACATATTCTAAAAAGTCACTGTGTATTATGCATGATTCACTGACATATTATGCATTGCCTCATTCTGTATGTGACTTGAAAGCTGCTCAGATGGATGTGCAATGCTGTCTAATTTGGGAACTTATGCTTAACAAGTTTGAACAGGGCCCTAACACCTCAGAATCAACCACAAACATTTCTGCAAAAGGTGAAGGAACAGTTAATTCCAATACAGTAACCATGTAGTTCAGGAAATTTTGCTTGGGCTGCAAGAACCTCAACGATCAGGCAAGGCTGGATAGGTGTAAAACTATGTATTCTAAGGTTGTGCTCCAAGTCATCGAGGCAAATCTGGGGATTAACATTCAGAGAGTATCAGGTGAGCTTGACATCTCACAGTATAGTGTGGTTCTTTATGATCCCAACCTTGTTAAAAGCATTCAGAGTTGCCGAATTGTGCCTCATGTTACCAAAATATTGCAAAACTTTCAACTTGCTCGAGCAAATGAATGATAAAAACGAAAAAATATCCTATAAATTTGAATTATTATCCTGAACTTCAATAAAAAGCAACTCTACAACATTTTTCAAAAAATAATGACTATCTTACAACCCATAATTAATGTGGGTAAGTACTGCTTGTTGTTTATAATAAACAATTTGTGTTAGGTTCACTGAAAAGCAATCCCAAATTCAGTTGTATATGTGTTTAAATAGATTATTTGTGTTGCTATAATGTAGCAAATACCCAAAGGCAATGCCAAGTGCAATTGTGTAATTATTTACAATAAACAATTTATATAACCAAAATACAGCAAGCAGCCTATGGCGATGTCAAATGCAGTAATACAATTATTTCAAATAAAAAGTTTGTGTTAACATAATGTAGCAAGCACCCAAAGTCTGTTCTAATTGCAGAACTGTAATTGTTTACAATGAATGGTTTTTTAAAAATATTTTGTCTTGGGTATGGCACTAAACTATATCTGGTGGTGAGGCTCCAGTTCTAGAACACAAGGAAGTGTTGAGTTCTTCCTTCTTTACTATTACTACTGGATCCACTCTGACCTCAAAATGGTAGTACCTGTTTGGGCCAGATTGATCTGTTTGAGATACTATTTAAAATGATTTTTAACAACATAGATAAACTTTATTCCACATAAATACCTTCCCTCCAAGTATGAGTAATGCAAACTGAGTTCTTTAAGCTTAATGAGGCAATTAGTTTAGGAAAAGGAAAACGTTAAATTAAAACAACCAATCAAAACATTGTCACTCACTTCCAATAAATACAGACTTGATCCATCCAAAGCTCATGTAAGACAATATTTTCACATCATCCCCTGAACAAGAATTCTATTGTTACAAGTTACCATAACTGACTTGTTTCTCACCATTCACCTTTAAGACTCTTTCGTTCACCATGTTACACTATAATGGTTCCATGATGAAAAAAATTACGATTGTTCATCTACTAAAATAGCTTTTACGCTGACGCCAAAAATTACAATATTTCATCATACTAAAAATAGCCTTTCAGCTGAAACCAAAAATCAGTCTAGAACAGTAGGGAACAACCTTCCCCAGACAGAAAAAGAATAAGGAGTAAATGACTAGTAGTAAAACCAGATAACGACTAGAATGGAGCGTATAATTTTCGTTCCATGAAATTCAAAGCTTGACAAATTCGAATGATTCTCTTAACAGAACTTCTTTGAACATAGAAATTAAAACACAAACATACAACCTATATATATATATATATATATATATATATATATATATATATATATATATATATATATATATATATATATAATGTAACCTTTCAAAATACAGTTTTATTCATTTCAATACGTGTCTTCTAGTGGTATATCATACAGTTGAGTCTTTGCTACTCGCTTTATTTCAGTGTGGGAGGGGGTAACAAAAAATTCCTCTACCAACTCATAACAACGGGGGGATTTGCATTATCCCCACCTCTTTTACCGAACCCCGTAATAACACCAAGCAACTTTTTTTAACTCGAGACTACTAATAAAACAAAACACATGCATATTCTTGGAATAACACTTTTAAAAGAATGAATAAATATTCCCTCTTTTCTACAGATAAGTCTTGACTAATACCTATTCACTTCTCTACCTACTGTAATCACATCCAGTATTCATCAATTTCCTTCAAGTAGGCAGCAGTGAAGTTCGCCACTTTCTTTTTAGTCAACTGTGTATTTTATTCGGGTAATATATCCACATGAAACCGAATGAAATACCAGTGTTATGCTCCCACGAAAGACTAACTGACAACGTGTCAAACTTAATTCCACTAGTTGATTCACTGACAAGAAACCCAACTCAATTCAACATGTCGATTCACTGACTATGAATCAAACAATTCAGCTCGTCGACCCACAGACGTCAATCAATATACACTGTAGTGGGTGCATGTTATTGTTTAGTGAATATGTAACTCTCCAATTTGTAGTGAGTGAGAATGAGTTCTCATCCGCATTTTACGGGTATTACATTCACGTTTAGTTCCACCACAAATACAACACAAATTTTACAAGCACGTAAAACAAATGGAATATGACAACAACGAACATTAAGAAACAAACAATTTAATATTCATAACAAAACAGGAATGAAAATAAATGAGAAACGTAATGTGCGAGTGGCCTTTTGCAGAAATACAGTTATGGCCAGTTAAATGAAAATAGGGTTATTCACACGTGTGTGTGTGTTTATATGTTAATAAAGTCTATCAAATAAATGGTTCCATGGTTGGCCGAAGTAAGTAGGATAAAAATAATTGTCTTTACTTACATTTGTGGGTGTGTGTATATGAATGATGGACCATAAGTATGGGTCTTTGCTTTCGTTAAGTCCTCCTGTGTGTTTTCTTAAGATTTTGGCGACAACGTGTCGCATTGATGAAAGAAGTCGCTAGCCTTTCCCTTTGAGTCTATATCGCGGCTCTCTGCTGCTCGTTTCAAGACCTCTAGTGAAAAGTCTTTTGGGGTAGTAGACGGAATGACTTTTTGACCGTGGAAGAAATGAATTGAATGACCAAAAACTGACCTGGTTGATTAAATTCTTCGTTATTTATACTTTAGTAGTAGATCAAAAATAGTTTTATCGCAGGTCCTAAAATTTAAGCGCGTAGACATTTCTTGACCAATCAGATTCGTATTTTTACTTATTTATTTTAAAAAGTTCTGTTAATTAATTTCTGATCCGGATTTTCTAGAATGTTCTTATTCTATGTTTTTAGCTGATCGGTTGAAAAATATAAAAATCTAACTTCGATGCTAATGCGGTTTTGATCCAAAATTTCTAGAATGTTCTTATGTATGTTTTTGTTGATTATTTTAAGGCTAAAAAATGTGCATTCTATAACACCACCTCATCAACTCACAAACGATAGGCAAAAGAAATCATCTTGCTGACTCAGAAACGACAAACAAAAATCAAATCAACTTTTCGTGTCATAGACATCAATCAATACATATCATGTCGACTCACACACAATGATCAATACTAGAAAAATCAGGATCACAGAAAGCTCTATTATTAATACTGGACAAATCTGGATCGTTAAGTTGGTTTGGTCTATTTGTTTAACGACCTATCAACTCCTTATAGTTTATTTGCTACCGAAAATTGATTCATTTATTTGGCTTGATTTATATCGATTCTTTATGGGTTATTTAATGTCAAAATTTGATTTATTTGTAAATGTGATTATAATCAGAAGTATATTTTCAATGTTCCCAGCCAATCTTTTTAAATCTCACTTTTGTTAATAATAATTTATTTGCACAAATAATTATCTAACAGATCTTTTTGACTCATAGACGAGACACTAACAATTACTACCATTCTGCGTCAGAGTGGACCTGTGAGTAATAGTAATAAGGAAGTACTCTATAATCCTCAGAGACTCAGTATCGGACGCAGTTTAGTAATCATAATGTTTATTTTGTAAATTTACACATTATAATGTGACATAAATTTCAAATATAATTCTTGTTTTTATAACTTCATCTTTTCTCAACAAAGAAATGCAAAAGTCAATGCATAAACTACAAGATGAGGATCATTCAGTAACGGAAATTAATAGATCAATATTTCAATGTTATTAAGAACCATCTGAAATAATCAGAAAGATTAGGAGTATATTAGTTGCAAATAATATTTTTTTAATTAATGGATAGATAACATACGTCATTAAGCTATAAATTTGATTTTATAGCTATTTTAAAGTTATTTTGAGTTACCTCCCCTACCTCAGGGGGAACAACAGCGTCTAAAGTTATTTCCCTTGTTTAAGAAAAATCCAGCTTTTGATTTCGATTTCCTTTTTCGAATCCTGGCTCTCCACTATTTTTTAAATCTATCAACTGTACATTATCATAATTGTTTTGGAGAAGCACAGTGGAGTGGTTTCTTGCTGCCGAGAAACCATCCCCACTTACCGGGATTATTTGTGCATAAGACGCTCTATTTTTCCAGATTTTTCAATTAGGAGTGCATATTATATACACAATGATTATATGATAGACTTTTTTTCTACTACATGCCTCACCATATTTGGAACTGGATGATTGAAAGTAAGTTGTATTTATAGTTCAAACTAATGTTTTTACGTTGTTACAGAGAAATATCCCCTGGAAGGTGTTTGTTTATAATTTTGTTTCTCTTCTTTATCCTCATCATCATTAAAGCATGTTGATAACACAGATTCCCTTGACTCTCTTTTGCCATCTGTCCCTATCAGCTATCACTCTTGGCAAATCCTCTAAATGACATCCAGTATCCATACAGAGCTTAGGAATCTCAGCTATTTTGTTGCAAGTTTGTTACATTTTTGCTCTAAAAACTGTGAATTTTGTTTTGAGGCATAAACAATTTAGACAAATTCTCATTTTTAGACAGTATAAACCAACAGAAAGTTGAACAAATGCTAAATTTAGGTTGAATTTAGCGGCTAAAAAATTCTAAAAAGTTAGTGTATATAATACACCAGGTTTTAACCACGTTATTGGCCTAATGAGTAGAGTGTTCACAATGGTCCGGGAGACAGGGGTTCATACCAAAGACTCAAAAAATGGTACTTGATGCTGCCTTGCTTAACACTCAGTATTATAAGGTAAGGATCAAGGGTAAAGTGGAGCAATCCAGGGAATAGAGTAGCATCCTCCCCTACACCTTAGTGTAGTAGCTATTGAAAAGGGAGCCTTTGGGTCACCCTTGACTAAGGTCGCTAAATTTACTTACTTTTTACTTATTGTCTTACTATGGCTGTTATACTTTTCTTATGAAAAAAAAAATTATATTTGCAAATGTAATAAGTGTAATGATGTTAAGTTGTTAGAGTGTCATGTAGTCTCATGATACTGAACAGAATCCTAAAACCATTGATCATCACTTTTATTCACATAACAAAAAGAAGCAATAAATATTGATTTAATTTGTATATTCCAATTTGATCCAGTGTTTTCCTTGTTTGGGACAGCCATTTGTTCATGGGTATATCCTCAAGCTATCATTTCAAGAGAAGAAATTTCTCACACTAGAAAAGGGTCAAAATTCTGTCAAACTAAATACTTTATTCTATTAATTTTTTCCATTTTTTTTCCTATAACATGATCTCTTTCAGCTAATCATCATTCAAATTTCCCATCTCAATTTTTATTCTCACACTGAAAGGATGACATCTGACCACCGCAATCAATCATAGTCTCTATCAATTTTTACTTTAGGTCTACCCATCAGTTGCAGCTTAAAAGTTTTAGAAATTTTCCCATGAAACGATTCTTATGCTTGATATCTAGTTTTAGTAATGGATTGACTTTAATGGCATGTCAACCCATTGGGGTTATTTTATGGAATTTTAGGGAATTGCATATATATTTAAATTTACATTTTTTTTACATCATTTAAGATTTTTTTGCAAATGTTTATATAATATCAATTATTCCTCTCTAAATAATTTACTAACAAATCTATTCAACCCACAGATAGAACCCAAACAGGAACTACCACGCTAGGATAGAGTGAACTGGGTAGGAATGACAGTGAAGGGGTTCTCCACACTCCTTAATTCTCCAGAACAAGAGTCTCACCATTAGACACACTTTAGTGTCATACCCAAGAGACCTCTTTTTTCAAAGTGGAGGGGAGTCTTTCTCCTCTGCAGGGAATACCAATAACATATTCTAAGCCCCTCTGACAGGGTGGTGATATTTAGATTGTAAAGTTCAAGACACCTGAACAATTACATTAAAATATTTTTTTGAATACAGTTCCCTATTGAATATATATTCAAAGATTTTTTTATTCTTACAAACAGAGGAAAAACAAGAGAAGAAACTGGAAGAGAAGCAGAAGTGGCCATTTGAAAAACAATCTCCAGGTTCCAAAAAGCTATATAAATAGTCATTCATCTTCTGATATTATTGAATAGCCATCATCATATCGCACTGCTAGCATGGATCTCTTTGACTCTCTCTTGCCACCTGTCTCTATCATCCATTGCTCCCAGGAGGTTCTTCAGGCCACATCCTGTATTAGCACATAGCTGCTGTATATAGGTTCTAGCTGGTCGTCCTGCCTTTGCTTGTCAATGTGATGGGGTCCACAGGAGTACATCACTTATGAGTTCATCCCTACTTCTCTAGTAGTGTCCTGCATGTCTGGCTTGTCTAATTTAGATAACTTTCATGATGGGTGGTCGGTAGCTACACAACTGCTGCTTTGTAGGGTGTTGCCTCCAGGTCTTGTTTAATACAGCTGACAGCATTCTTGTGTAATTGCTGTCAATCTTTTTCTCCATATGTTTAGTTAGTGTCCATGTATGTAGTACATCTATAAAGCAGTATTGACATGCCTGCTGCTTGGAAAAAACATTGAATAATAAATCCCTTTAAATATTGAAAGAGGACCTTTAAAGAGCCAAACACCCTATCTTCAAGACCCCAAACCTCAAACAACACACTCATGTAGGATTGTAAGTTTTTATTAATTTAGTGCTACTGGCTTGGAAAGGAAATTATTATTTTTATGCTTCATGGTTAGCTACCTTTGTGCTGGCCACTAAAACTTTTCCTTTTTTTAACAGTACATTGGGTGTGTGTGTGTGTGTGTGTGTGAAGTCAACGTGGTGTAGGGGCTAATGTGCTGGACTGTGACACCATAGTAAACGATTTCAAACTCCAGTCATGTTACTATATTCACTTTTAGATTAATATCCTTGGGAAAGGTATGATCTCCATTATCCTCAGCAGTTGGTTAAATAATAACATTACTGTCCTTTTACAAGAATGGCTTTGACATTAAATTTCTCATGAAGGTTGATATGCCATTAAACAAAGGAACCAAACCAAATCAAACGGCATTTTTCAAAAAATTTATTACCAGCACTTTTCACATCCACAAAGGCAACTTTGATACAAGGCCAAAAAGATTCTTTTGCTGATAGGTTATACTAAAAATGGCCCAACTCGCCTTTTCGGATTGCCTAAACTATCAAGAATTGACTCTGATCCTAACTCCTTGTAATGCAATAGGGTACATGCTGCTTGGTAGAGAAGGTAGAACAACATCAGAACTGGTCAAAACACTAGTTTCTACAATTTCCTTTGAACCAGTCTGCACACTGACTTATTTAAACTAGCACCAAAAGTCTATAGTACATTATTTGGTTTCCACATGCAGCTCAAATTTCTTAAATTTTTTATTAGGATATTATACAATATTAGACATATTTCTGCAGTACTGTGGTGGTCCCACTTTTGTGTCACAGATTTTTGTGAAATACCTTCTACATTTATTCTCTGTCACTACTGCCAACCACAAAGGGAACCCTAACCCTTGATGTATTCAATCATCATCAATATCAGTGTCCTCAACATCATCATCATTGTTGGCATTATTGTAGTAGTAGTAGTAGTAATAGTATATTTTTCTTTCTTTATTTATTGGCTTATATTGGTTATTTAAAATTAAAATTTGATTCATTTGTTTGATTTAATTTGTTTACTTGTTTAACAGCATATCAATTTCTTCTGGATTATTTAATGAATAAATTTGATTTATTTGTAAATGATTGTAATCATAACTATTTTCAATGTTTCATTGCATTTTTTAAAAATTTTATTTTGTCATTTATAATTATATGTTTACACAGTTACATGTTATAAAATATTCCTTTCTAATACTAATAAATTATATACAATTATATGGTTACATGTTATAAAATATTCCTTTCTTATACTGACTTATTTAAACTAGCAGCAAAAGTCTATTGTACATTTTCTGGTTTCCACATGCTGTTCAAATTTCAGAAAATTTTGATTAGCATATTATTCACAATCGGATTTATATTTTTCAAAATGTATTTTTACCTTTAATTGCCTTTTTCTTCATGTTTGAAAAAAATAGAAATGGCTGTACAAAGTGTATGCACAGAAACTGCACTGGTGTCATTATATGGTGTTTGAAATGATATTCAGTCAAGTCCCCACTCAACAAGGTCCAATATTAGCATTAGTGTATCCAATGACACACTATCACAGAATAAACAGATGGAAAGACAGAATAGAACAATCAAATCAAGAAGAAATCAGAATGCTTGGAGAAAAGGAAACCGGGACATTGGCCCAGCGGTTAGAGTGTTCACCAATGGCCCGGGAGACCTGGGTTCAATCCCAGGTCGAGTCATACCAAAGACTTTAAAAATGGTACTTGATACCACCTTACTTAACACTCAGCATTATAAGGTACGGTTCAAGGGTAAAGTGGAGCAATCCTGGGAATGGAGTAGCGCCCTCCCCTACACCTTGGTGTAGTAGCTATCGAAAAGGGAGCCTTCGGGTCACCCTCGACTATGGTCGCTAACTTTACTTACTTACTAATACTTGGGAATATTGGAAGCAGACACTATCAAACAAGTGGAGATTAAAGAAAAAATCTAAAAAAGAGTATCTCAGGAGAACGAGAAAACTACAAAGCAGGAATCTCATCAAAGGGATAAACACCTGGGCTGTTTCCCTTGTAAGATATTTGAGACCATTCTTGAAGTGGACTGGGGAAGAACTTCAACAAATAGACCAGAGAACAAGAAAACTAATGACGAGGCATAAGGCTTTACACCCAAGAGATAGCGTTGACATACTATATATGTCAAGAAAAGAGGGAGGAAAAGGATTTGCAAGCATAGAAGATAGCATTGCTGCATCTATACAACGACTCGAAGACTACATAAAAAAGGAAAGAGAAAAACTGATTGCAGCCACCAGAAACAATATAGACAACATCTATCAATAGAACAAAAATAAGTAGAAAACAAAAATGGGAAGATTAATGACTGTATAGACATTTCAAGCAACAAAAAGCGAAATCTCACACGAGAAAAGTTTGACATGGTTAAGAAAGGGAAACCTTAAAAGAGAAACAGAATCTCTTCTAATAGCAGCACAAAACAACGCCATAAGGACTGTCAAAGCAAAAATAGACAAGACACAACAAAATAGCTTATGTAGATTATGTGGTGAAAGAGACCAAGCGATCAATCGTATAAGGGAATACGGTAAATTAGCACGAAGAGAATAGAAGACTACACTCGACTGCGTGGGGGAGGTAATCCACTTGGAATTGTGCAAGAAGTTGAAATTTGACCATACGAACAAATGGTATATGCGCAAACCGGAATCGGGGGTGTCCTCGTGGTGTAATGGTTAAAGCGATGGACTGCGGAATCGTAGTAAGCGAGTTCGTACTCCAGTCGCGCTATTACAGTCACTTTCGGGCAAATACCCTTGGGAAAGGTATGAACCCCCTTATCCTTCCAGCTATAGGTTAAATAGCACCACAACTGTTCTTCTAGGAGAATGGCTTTGGAATTCAATAACCTACAAAGGTTGATATGACATTAAACAAAGAAACCAACCAACCAACAAACCGGAATCTGTCCAGGAGAATGAGATGCACAAACTTCCCTGTAAGAAACCAAACCAAATCAAACGGATCACCTAATCTCGGTCAGAAGACCAAACCTTGAGATAATCAAAAAAAAAAAAAAAAAAAAAAAAAAAAAAGAAAAGAAAAAAGAAAAAAAGAAAAAGAAAAGAGAACTTGCCGAACAGTGGACTTTGCCGTCCCGATAGACCACTGAGTAAAACTAAAAGAAAAGAAAAAGAGAGATAAGTACCTTGACCTTGCTAGAGAACTGAAAAAACCACGGAACATGAAAGTGACGGTGATACCAATGGTAAACGGTGCAGTCACCAAAGGATTCGTAAAGGGGTTGGAAGAATAGGAAATAAGAGCACGATTGGAGACCGTCTAGCATTATTAAGATTGGCCAGAATACTGAGAAGAGTCCTAGAGACCTGAAGAAACTTGCTATCATTCAAACTCAAGTGGAAGACCAGCAGCTAATGCTGGTGTGAAAAACTCTCAAAGGATAATAATAATAATAATAATAATAATAATAATAATAATTGAGGTGGTGGGGTGCTAAAAAAAAGTCCATCAAAGGCGATATTTGTTGTGTCAGACATTTCCCCAAATTCAGCTTAGTTTCCTTTTTATTTCATCAGCAGACGTCGATTTCAGACAAATTTTATTGATTTGACCCCGGCCGGCGGCAAAGAGCCAAAAACAGTTATTCTGCTATACACCTCCTACAGTACACACCTCAAATACCCGACTAGATTTCAAGGGTTATCATCTTCTTTTCCTCTGTCTCGATATCACAATGTCTGCAGTCGGCAGCAACTGTAACCCCTTTTCAGTAATGGTAGTTGAAATCGATACTCATCTCACGCAGAAGACGAGATGGACATAGCAATCAGGAAACCCTATTCAAAGTCGCTAGTGATGTAACCGTTAAAATATGGCGTCATCTCTTTTAAATATTTAAAAAAAACGAAGAACGTTTAGATCATAAATCTAAACGTTCTTCGTTTTTTAAAAATATTTTTGAGTAAATTTTTTTTTCAGTTTTTGTTTCTTTTCAAATGGCATATCAGTCTTAATGTATTATTTAATATCAAAGCCATTCTTATAGAAGAACAGGAGTGATACTATTTAACCCACGGCTAGGAGGATTAGGGGGTTCATACCTTTCCAAAGATATTAGGTCGAAAGTGATCGTATTAATGCGACTGGTGTTCGATTATGATGCCACAGTTCGGTTCCTAATTATTTTTACTTTTGAAGTATTGTTTTATATGATATACTTGTTATTATCCTTGAAAAAATTCATAAGTACATTTTAATTTCTCCAAAATGTGATTTAGTCTATTTCATTTACTCATAAAAGAACCGTGTGAATAAACTAAATATTTTTCTCTTGATAGATTCAAAAATAAAAATAATTTTAAAGTTTCTCCAATCCACCGAAAAATCCCTATTTTTTTTGCATATTTCCATTTTTCTCTTTCTCCCTACCCCTCTCGTTTCATTAAGACTCTTGTCTAAACTTGGGGTAGACATTTTTTTAGGTTGGAGGTGTCTGAAGATTAAGATGTTATGGGAAAGTTCACATCTTTTATAACCTTTTCTCTTTTATTTTGATTATTATTGTATATTAATAATGATATTAATGATATTTCCAGATATAGGTTTTTTTAAATTTCTAAATTAGGTATTTTTGAAACCGTAAAATCTGGTTATAAAAAGTAAAATTTTACTGAAATAGTCATACAAATATATAGATAAACCTTTCAGTAAAAAAAAAAAAAAAAAAATCAACACCTTTCCTTGAAAACCAATTTTGTCTGAGCTAGAACGCCATTTTGAAGATTGCACCACAAATTTCAATGATAAATTTGTACGCTCAAATTTCGCTATTAAATTTTCGATAAAACTGTCAACTTCAAAACACAGTAAGTTTTCAACAAAAAATGATTGAAAGAAAAATTTAAAAACTTATGTTTTCTCCCAAGTTCAGGATTAAGAATATGCCCCTCTGTTACATTAACAATCTTCAAAAATGGTCAGTGTCTGGCACAAGGTCTACTACATTACACTAATCAGTTCATGGCCACAAATCAGTTCTACTGTTTCATGCTTATAAGTGTTTCTGTATCTTCAGTTATGATTTGTAGAGTACATAATTTTCTAGTTTTTATTGAAGAGTACATAATTTTCTAGTTTTAATTGTAGAGTACATAATTCAACAGAAAGTTGCTATTGCTTTTATTACATTGCGAATCGACGGAGAACTTTATTTTTAAAATCAGATTCTGGCAAAATTTTCGACTTAATGGTCTTATGCAAGCCAATACAAGTAGACTGTTAGAAGTTTATTCTACAAGGCCTTGACTTTATAGCATTTATCTGTCTCGCGGTGGGAGGTTACCATAACAAATTACAACTCAAACGTCCTGATAAATAACTAATTCAATTTGTGTAAAATATATTAAATACGTAAGAGGAAAAGCTAGTAAGACATCTATACGTCACTGGATTTTAGTGACACACTGAGTCTACACAGCCCAATGACAAGCATAGAAAGATAACTGGTGACTATGCATACGGAAGGTTTTCTTTTAGATTATCTACTTTTAGATTTTTCTCTTCAAAAGACACCTACAAGTGAGCAAAGGTTTGATGCTAGAGCTTCTTTCTTCAGGTTTGATTTTTGAGTTAACTTTTAGACAGGTTGCCTTCATCACGACTTTGTCACTAGACTGGGGTCCCTTCTACCCTACCGCATACACACACACACACACATACATATATCATCTCATCATCTTGTCGTGCCACCAGTACGGATATCTCTGACCCTCTCTCGCTACCCCCCTATTGTTCATCGCTTCTGGCAGGTCCTCAGGGCTACGTCCCGTTTCCTCACAGAGCTTCTGTATGTAGGTTCAAGCCGGTCTCTACCCTTGCTTGGCCATGTGAAGGGGTCCATTGGAGAACATCACTTATGAGCTCGCCCCCGCTTCTCCAGCAGTGTCCTGCATGTCTGGTTGTTCTAAATTTGATAGTTTTCGTGATGGGAGATAAGTGGCCGTACAGCTGCTGCTTTATAGGGTGTTTCCTTCAGGACTTGTTCAAAACTGCTCGCAGCATTCTTGTGTAGTTGCCATCAAGTTTTTTCTCCATCCGTTTAGTCAGCGTCCATGTAGTGCATCCATATAGCAGTATCGATACGACCGCTGCTTGGAAGAAACTGCGTTTCATTTTATCAGTCAGGTCTTACTTCCATATGACCGATAACCTATCGAGAGCTGTTCATGCCTTTGCTAGTCGCGTGTGGATGTCTTTTCCGGTTGATTAGACACTGCTCCTAAGGTAGGTAAACTTGTCAACTAGTTTCAGAGAGCTACCGCCTTGTGTAATGTCGCCTATTTGATTTAAGCACATGTATTCCGTTTTGTGTGCATTGACATGGAGGCCAATGCCTCCGGCGGCTCGTTCCATACTATGCAGTAGTGTTTCGGCTTGAGCGGGTGTATTTGCCAGAATTGCTATGTCATCGGCGTAGCCGGCGTTGGTTATTGTTTTTGCGGGGTACCTTCTGCTTATTTTCTTTGTCATCTCGAAATATATATATATATATATATATATATATACGTTATTTCAATAATGATAGAATAAAACGGTAAAAACTCACGAATAAAATCAGTATAATACGCGCAACATATCACGATATTTGAACTGTAAAATAATATAAGTCAGGTTAAAAACTCGCCACTCAAGTCCGTTTGGTTTTGACGGTAAATTTGGTCTGAAAAGCGATGGGTTCCGCTTGGCAATTCTTGCCCAAAACATGCTTAACAAGAAGCGCCCCTACAATCATTTCAGGGTACAAGCCCAGTAACCAGTGACCTGTGACCTGTCTCGCTATAGGTATGCGCAGAGATTTCGGCACAAATATTGACACGGTAACGATAAATTTCTCCTTTTCATGTTGTATAGCCACATAATACATATACAACTATACACGGAAACATAGTCAGCAATAATGACGAACGAACACACTTCTTTAGAAAAATATGCCTCTCACACTTCATTCTCGAAAGGGTCGCGAAAGGGTTGCGAAAGGGTTGATATTGGTTATCTGTGACAGGTGAGTTGGAGACGGAACAGATTGCAACATACTGACTCCAAGTTCCTCTGACTATAGCAGCACTTCTTCCTCATTCTGCTGTGCTGTTCAACCGGGGTCCTGAGGGCCCAAGCCCTCTGTCTGGAGCTGGTCCTCACTGCCTCGAACTGCAACTCGAACTGCAACTAACTCAAGCCGTCTGTGGCACCTGGTTATATAATTGTTTGACATCCACCTGCTTCCTGTGGGCGTCGCAATTGCACCGAATTCAACCTGTCAACAGGTCAAGGTGATACCCCGATATCTTCGACCGGATGCACCGGTTATTTACACAGGTGCATCTCTTAATTGACAGCTCGGTCGAGGGCCAGTATGTTACATTCACAACACGGAAGTTGTTCAAAGAAAATTTTGGTTTCTTGGCTTCTTTGTTTAATCGCATATCAACCTTCGTTTTTTATTGAATGTTTATGGCATCTTTGTTGAAGAAAGTTAGTAGTACTATTTAAAGCTGGGGACAAAAGGAGGGGGGGTTCATACTTTTCCCTCGACTATTAATCCGAAAGTGAACGTAAGACTGTAATTAGGGTAAGTACGCATATATGGCATATCAACCTTTCTAGGTTATTTAACACCAAATTGATTTTTATGCAAATAGCCAGTTCTATTTCAATCAATTCAGTTTAGAGTAAGTACGCAGTTTAAATGTAAGTACAGTTTAATTGTGAAAAACATTTGTATTTCAAGCTATTCAGTTTAGTCAAGCAGTTCGATCTCGCTTACTACGATGTCGCAGTCCAGCACGTTAGCCATTGCGCCACCGGGACTTCCTCCTCAAGAGTAAAGTGCTATACATCTTGAAATTAGTGTCGCCTAGGATGTACAAGAACGAGTTTGAACACAACATCAGATTACCTTTTGAGATCATAACATTTTTGTCCTCACCAACTCGGGAAGTAAGCCTGCAAACGCTGGCGCGCTACGCGTAACGGTTATCGTCATAAGAAATTGCGACCCGAGTTCAAATCCTGGACGAGGCAGTTGGCGTTTCACTTTGTGCTAATGACTGTAAGAAAGGCGTGGATCTATTTCTTCTCTCGCCTCCCGACTATGGATAAATAGTCGGGGCAAATTGGGCTCTTTAACCTTAATTCAGCAACCTGTCTAGGAGAAAGAAAACTCCAAATACAAACCTGCTTTACTCCACTCGTGTCACATCCTGCACGTAGCGGATGGATTAGGTAAAATAATTTAATTTAAAGTTTCGACTTCTTTGGTTTTGGATTTAAAAGACTGGCTTATGAATTGTTGCAGCTGGATTTCCAAGGTGAGAGTGTCTGAGGCTGAAAGACCCCAAACCCCTGATTAATCCAGAGATATCACAGACGATGCATCCTGGTTCATCTGTGAAATGTGTCTTTATGAACTTAATAATCGTAAAATGACGACCTAGGAGTTGCTGCTATAAAGAACAAAAGAAATAAGATAAAACACACGCACATATAAATTAAAAAAACACTCCGTCAAAGAAATTCGAATACTGTTACATTTAATATTTTGTAAAATGTAAACAAACAAGCTGGTAATGCATAGCATTCGGAGAAGTAAAGCATATAGCTATTTGTCTAAATTTGAATGACTTCTTGTTCTGTTTGGCCTTCGTAGCGTAATGGGTAAAGCACTGTCACAAATAAACACAATCTAAAAGATTTCCGTTTCATCGATGCGGAAACGTCCATGTTAAACACAAACGCAAATACACAAAAAGAACCATTATCCCCACGACCACACACACACTCATATTCAGACAGTTAACCAGAGAGTCAGCCAGCTAGCCAGACACTCATATTCATACACCCACACATATTCAGACACACACACACACACACACACACACACACACACACACACACACACACACATCAATCAACCAATACCTGCATTTTCTTCGCTCATTAATATTTTTGTGTTCGTTTTCCAGAATTCTAAAATATCAACTCCATCTTTTTATTCTACTAAAACTCTGACCTTGTTAAGAAAGATTGACAGATGTTTACCCTTCAGTTGTGTTAAAAAAATTACAACAAAAAGAAAAAAGAAAACAAAACAAAAAATACAACCGTGGAAAATTGTGAGGGGGTGGGTTTAGAAGAAAGTGAAGTGCATTTGAACAACATAAGAAAAGAAAAATATCTTTGGATCAAATTTTCCCTCTCTCTCTCTCTCTCTCTCTCTCTCTCTCTCTCTCTCTCTCTCTCTCTTTGTGTCTCTGTCTCTGTCTCTGACACACACACACATCCACAATCACCACTCACCATCATTTCTTCCCTGTTTTTCTATACCACGTCACCCTGAGTGGAGAAAATGACATCTGGTATTATCCAAACGCATACCAGACATTTTTCACAGACAGACGGCAATCTCGTGAACGAATTCCTTTTCCTATTTTTTAAAAATTTTTTCTTCGTATTTCTTTAACTGTAAACCTCATCATCATCATCATCATCATCATCATCATCATCATCATCCTGCACTCTCTTCACACAACGACTGCCACTGCTGTGTCCTATGCCGAGTCATTTGACAATAACGTCGAACTAGTTTCATTGTTCCGAAACTCTGATTGCCTTTTCAGGGCATGACACGTCCGTAACAAAAAAAGAAAAAAAAAAAAAAGTTTCATTTTATTCAATTTTACTTTACCTTTGATACGATGAAGAAAAACATTGTTTAATATAAAATTTCGCGAAGAAGGTTGATTTTTTTTCGAAAAAGATTTTTACTATGTCTCAGTCAGCATAATTAAAAATTTTTTTATTTATCTATAAATGTTTTTATTTCTTTCTTATTTTTAACAATTACTTTGTATATTATGTAATGAAAAAAAATGATTGTCATTGATAGAGTATTAAACATTATTGACAAATATTCATTAAAAAACAAAACAAAAAAAACCTATACATCTAAGTATGAATTCCACCCACGTCTATATGCGATAACGTGTTCAGGGTATGACATGCAATAACGTGTTCAGGGTATGACACAAACTTGCATTTGATAGTGAGACCCTAATTCTGGAGATCTGGGAAGTGTGAAGTACTTCTTCATTAGAAAAGTCCCCAAAGACTGGGAAAGGAGAATGGTGGAATTGGTTGGTTGGTTGTTTGGGTTTTATGGCATATCAACCTTTCTAGGTTATTTAACACCAAATTGATTTTTATGCAAATAGCCAGTTCTATTTCAAACAATTCAGTTTAGGGTAAGTACGCAGTTTAAATGTAAGTACAGTTTAATTGTGAAAAACATTTGTATTTCAAGCTATTCAGTTTAGTCAAGCAGTTCTAATTCAGCTAATTCAGTTTAGTATAAGTACAGATTTTGTTTACACACAATTAAATATCAAAACAGTTCTATATTAAACAAATCACTTCAGAGTAAGTATAGTTTCAATGTCAAAAAACAGTTCCATTTCAAATAATTTAGTTTAGAATTGGCACGCAGTTTAAATGTAAATACGGTTTAATTGTCAAAAATATTTCTATTTCAAACTATTCAGTTTAGTCAAACAATTCAGTTTAGCATAAATATGCCGTTAGTCCTATTTAACCTATAGATAGGGCCCTATCAGGTGCTACCACGCCGGGCCATAGTGGACCTGAGAGCAATGGCAATGAAGGGGTGCTCCGCATTCCCCCAAATCCCAGCATCACTGAAACCTCACCATCAGATTGTTTAGTGTCATATCAGGACACTCATTGGGGGGTCTTGCGACCTGGGTTCAATCCCAGGTCGAGTCATACCAAAGACTCAAAAAATGGTACTTGATGCCTCCTTGCTTAACACTCAACATTATAAGGTGCGGATCAAGGGTAAAGTAGAGCCATCCAGGGAAGGAGTAGCGCCCTCCCCTACATCTTGGTGTAGTAGCTATCGAAAAGGGAGCCTTCGGGTTACCCTCGACTATGGTCGCCAACTTTACTTTTTTTACCTGTCTGCAGAGCTGCAGTCGGTGTATTCTACAGCCCCAGCCAACTGGGCAAGGTGGAATTGGATATCAGAGGAAGAATTGAGACCATCCAGATCACAACACTGTTAAGATCAGTGAGAATACTGAGAAGAGTCCTGGAGACCTGAGGAGACTTTCTGTCACTCAAACTTCAGTGAAAAACCAACAGTTAAAAGTGGTGAGAAAAACTCACAAAGGTAATAATAGTAATAAACACTTATCGTGATTGTTCATCTCCTTTGGAGAATACTATTAATGTGACTGAAAAACATCTCCCAAAAGAGGCAGCAAAAAACAAAAAACAAAAAAAAAACACACATAGAATACATATAATCACTACCTTTCTTTACTGTAGATCTGTGTAAAAACTCAGTGGAGGATTTTAAGAAACCACAGAATAGCAAGTGTAGGTGATGAAGATGAAATGATAAATCATATAATAAGCGAATGTAGCAAACGAGCACAAAAGGAGTATAAGACTAGACACGACTGAGTGTGGAAGGTGATCCACTGGGGATTGTACAAGAAATTGAAATTTGACTAAATTGATAAATAGTATATTCACAAGCCAGAATCCGTCCTGGAGAATGTGATGCATAAAATTCTCTGGGATTTTGAGATACAAACAGACCACCTAATTCCGTCCTGAAGACCAGACCTAGTGATGGTTACCGAAAAAAAAGAGAATTTGCCGAATAGGGGACTTTGCCGTTCCGGCGGACTACAGAATAAAAATCAAAGAAAACGAAAAGAGAGACATGTACTTAGACCTTGCCAGAGAACTAAAATTGGAACCTGAAGGTGGCGTTAATACCAATTGTAATTGGTGCTCCCGGAACGATCCCCAAAGACTTGGTAAGGAGGTTAGAAGTGTTGGAAATTGGAGGACGAACGGAGGACATCCAAACTACAGGATTATTAAGATCGGCCAGAATACTGAGAAGAGTCTTGGAGACCTGAGGAGACTTGTTGTTATTCAGACTCCAGTGAAAGACCATCAGCTAACGCAGGTGTGAAAAGCTAGCAAGGAATAATAATAATAATAATAATTTCTCTGGAGTTAACCTCCCCCTCCTCCGGCTAATTATCATTGCTATCATCATCTCTTTTTCATAATACTACAGAGTATGTACTCATTCATTGGCATTACTCCCAGGTCCACTCTGATCCGTAGTTGAAGTACCATTGGCAAACACTCTACTCATAAGGATAATGGCCCCGTAGTTGATATAGAAAAACTCAATAAACTTCATAAAAAGTTAACTCTAAACATACAATAAATGCGATTTCCTAACTTTAAGGCATTAGATAACCTAAGGCGGGTTGACATGTTAAAATCAATCAATCTATGCGAAATCAGTAGACTAATGTACATAAAAATCAGTAAAGATTCAAAACAATCTGCATCAAATAAAAGCAATATATAATAAGCTCAGTTTGACACAAGGCCAATGGAGGCTGGGCTTATTACACGTCTTTAAGACAATATTATTTGCCATCACTCAATAGCAAGATGTTCTTATGTTTACTAATCTTTGTTTAGGACAGTATAAATATAGGTGAAATAGCAAAGTAGAAGTAGGAAGATTATATTGCGCCAAATTTTACGAGGAGAATATTTTACTCACTCAGAAATCAACATTTAAAATCCTGGCTTTTACATGAACTCGAATGCTGATTCCTCGCATTGGCAAGAAAGGTGTGTAACGGCTCCCAATCCACGTGTTTTATCAAATCTGAAAATAGATTGTGCCATAAGTTCTAAAGAACTTTCCTTATTTTGCCGCCAGAAGCTAGTGGGTCTGAATATACCAGAATCCACCGAGCTGGTCAGTAGCAGTTCAGTAGTCGAAGGGGACAGATTCTTCCGACTGAATCTAAAATATCAAACCGGAATTTCACAACGATAAGCAAGTTTTATCCTCATAGAAATAGATGCCTGACACGCAATTAAAAAGAAGCTAAAAACATTTGTGTACACTCTTATAAAAGTCAATGCTCACACAAAAACATATTTTGTAAATTATTGCTTATTGCCGAAAATAATAGATAAAAAGAACATATCTCTATCAGCTCAACTTCCTGTTATTTGTTTCTTGTTTACGTGTGTGTGTGTGTAGGTTGGAGCTGGTCGTCCTGCCTTTGTTCGTTACGCATAATTCGATAAAATTAACGCCATTACGATTATCAGTGAATTTCCTTATTGTCAATTTTAGAAGAACTAGCTTTAATGTCTTTTTCAATAGTGAATCACATCATTTTGTATTATAATTTATTATAAATAAATAAACAAATGGAAGTACTCAATAATTTGCATTTAATATTTCCCTCGAGAATTATAAGGAATAGTGCGAACGGCGACCAAAACTATTGAGTTGATTATCCTGGTATGACACTAAACTGTATCTGGTGGACAGGCTCCAGTTCTAGCACTCTGGTGTGTGTCGAGTACTCTTTCATTGTCATTAATCCTAGGTCCACTTTGATCCAGAATGGTAGTTCCTGTTATGGTCATGTCTACGAGTTAAATAGATCTATCAGATAGGAATACTATCTACCTTTCTTTCTTGTTTTCTTCCTTTTTCAGTTTGTTCATATCTCTGTTCATATCAACCAACCTAGTCTTCATTCTTTATCACGCCTCGTTTAAGGGGATTTTTTTTATCAAAGAAAAGGAATAAACAAATTAAAAGTAGCTTGGTATCGACTCTATCTCTTAATTTGTTCATATCTTTCTATCAATTCATTCTCTCTCCCTCTCTCTCTCTCTCTCTCTATATATATATATATATATATAAACATGAGCAAATTAGGAGATTAAGTCGATGCCAAGCTACTTTTAATTTGTTTATTTGATAAGAAAAAAAAAAACACCCTAAACGAGGCCTAATAAAAACCGTTCAATTATACTTTTTTACTTCTTGATGTGGGGACTTATCTACGAGTTGTAGGGAGGTAAGCATTAATAAAGGCGGAGTTGTGGAGTCGTTTGGCTGAATAAGTGTGACTCACGGATGGTTGGATGCTTTTGACCCGATGCTACCAGATGTGTGGGGGCATGACACCTGCTGTTGATACTATTTACCAACCCCTCCGCTCGGGCAGGATATGACACAAGGTCAATTTTTAAGCGGAGTTTAACAGGTTTGAATTCAGAGTTTTCCTTCTCCTAGACTAGTTGCTTAACCAAGGCTCAAGAACCTAGTCTGTCCTGCTATTTACCCATAGCTGCTGTTGATCTCCGTTAATAGAATTAGGACTGGCCATGACGACGCCTTGGGTGTCAAAAGAAACTTTCAATTTTAAGATTTTTTCAATCTATAGGAAACTGTAAATATTATGAATTAAATCAAATTCTGGAAAAGATCTCATTGCATTCAACAGCATCAAAACAATTTTACCATATAACAAAGATTACACATTATTTATTTGACAAAAATACAATTATATCTCTCTATCAATCTTATTATATATTTAGTTGAGTCATCAATAATTTCCTTTTAAAATAAACAAATTGTAACTACGCATTTCAAACTTTCAATGTTTTTTAACGTAACTGGAATACTGGCTCATTGGCCACGTGAGTGGAGTGTTCACCAATGGTCCAGGAGACCGGGGTTCAATCCCAGGTCGAGTCATGCCAAAGACTTCAAAAACGGTACTTGATATCTCTTTGCTTAACACTCAGCATAACAAGATACGTATTAAGGGTAAAGTGGAGCAATCCTGGGGAAGGAATAGCGCCCTCCCTTACAACTCGGTGTAGTAGCTATTGAAAAAGGAGCCTTCGGGTCACCCCCGACTACAGTCGCCAACTTTACTTTACTTACATCAGTAATTCTTATTTCAGTGGTGAAAGAGTGCGCTTCATGATTTAATCTATGATGTCACGGCCCTAAAATGGAGAAAATGAAAGCGCTTATTCAACTTGTAATGAGGGAGTTTAAGAATAATAAAAACACAACAGAAAGAGCAAAGAAAATTTCAGTGCATTTTTAGTGTCATTATTGACCGCCAAGTTCAAAACTTGTGTAGCAGCCACAGATCTATTTCCTTTCGCGAATCAATGCCCCTGTTAAGAGAATCGGTCACTCACTGACCAATCAACTGGCAGAGCGCATTGATTCCTTCTCCCTCTCAGGAACTATTTTTTCTGGTCCCTTTTCTGTAGAACGGACAACGTCAGAGAGAGTCTGGAGCTAGCAGAAGAAACATATCTCTCTCACATGACTGCACTGATTCCACTTGGAACACTTCGCTCACTGCTAGCTTTAAACACGCTTCCTACGAACCAAGGACCAGCATACCGACTAGCGACGCAAAAGAGACACTTTCTCACTCTCACTCCTTCACGCCTGCTACTAATAAACCTTACTTTGTTGTGTTGTTAAAAGAAGTTTTGTTATTCATTTGTGTTGCCTAAAATATATAGTGTTAGGGAAATTAACAATTTCCCGAAAAGCTAAACTTGTTTCCAAAGTTTTGTTCTAGTGATACGTCATTGACAGTTAAACCCAGATCAGGACGCTCATTACACCTCGATAAAGATGCTTTAAGAGAATTGCTGGAACACAAAAATACTCGAGAATTAACACTTGACCTCAACACATCCCAATCCACAATCTGCAGCCACTTGGAAAAGCTAAGAAAAGTGAGCATGAAAATCTTCAAAGGAAATTCCCTGTATTCATCAGTAGGAGAAGTGTTGTACTTCTTTATGATAACACAACGCCATATTCAGCCAGAATCACCCAGAAAAAAATATTGGATTTAGCCTGGTCTAGTCTACCTCACCCACAATAATCACCAGACTTTGTACTTAGTGATTCCCATCTTTTTCGTTCACTACAAAATGCTGTGAATGACAAAAGATTTTCTCAAGAAGATCAAGTGAAAACGTTTGTGGAAATTTTTGGGGCTTGAAACCAGGTGAATTTTATTTAAGAGGAATCAACAAGCGACTTGATAAATGGCAAAAGACGATTCAAAAAATGTCGAATATACTATTGCTTGAAATTGATTCATTGTTAAATTATTCATGAATAAATTATTACTAAAACGGAAATTATTCACGACTCAACATACACACACACACACACACACACACACATATATATATATATATATGCATATATATATATATATATATACTTATGCATAAAATTTTAATGTGTGTGTGTTTGAGTGTGTGTGTACTCGTGGAAATTTAACAAGATACATGTATTGTAATTGGTATTTTTACAAGTATTTTCATTCATCTTAATTCATAATGTTTTTTTTAAGTATCTTTATCTTAACACACTCGACACATCAATGACAGCAAGAAAAAGCGCACATTGAAAACAAGAATAAAGAATAAGTTTACGTTTCTTCTTATTTCGACGAAACATCAGCTGGTTTACCAGATTGTTAACATAAGCATAAATTGCATCATAGAAGTCCAGATAACACCTTTAAAAGCCACTCTGCGTTCAGGTTTCCGATTGGTCAGTTTATTCTTGTTTCTAGTGCACTCTGTCCCTCGCAGTAGTAAAAGTGGCAACCTGAATAAGTTGTGATAAAAAAGCAACTAGAATCAAGAAGATGAAGGATAATACTAGTCAATTTTATTAATAATAATAATTATAATTTCCGAGGTTTACCTAAAATAGATTTAAAAAAGACTGACCATTTATACAAAAAGTATTTGGAAGCCAGGCGAAAAAACCTTTTTGTTTTTAGGGAAAGTAGTTCGGAAAACAATCAACATATCCGTCTTGATTCCACTTTTTCCGAATTTGTTGTCATTAATAGTATGGTAAGTCCCACACAATTGAAGGTCAGAAATCAAACCAGCCGTGTTAGATCGGCTGCATGCACACAAATCAAATAGAATGGTAAGTCCCACACGATTGAAGGTCAGAAATCAAACCAGCCGTGTTAGATCGGCTGCATGCACACAAATCAAATAGAATGGTAAGTCCCACATGATTGAAGGTCAGAAATCAAACCAGCCGTGTTAGATCGGCTGCATGCACACAAATCAAATAGAATGGTAAGTCCCACACGATTGAAGGTCAGAAATCAAACCAGCCGTGTTAGATCGGCTGCATGCACACAAATCAAATAGAATGGTAAGTCCCACACGATTGAAGGTCAGAAATCAAACCAGCCGTGTTAGATCGGCTGCATGCACACAAATCAAATAGAATGGTAAGTCCCACACGATTGAAGGTCAGAAATCAAAGGCGGACAGTTCAACTTCTCAATAAAACTTGACGACCTGCAAACGCTTTGCAAAAAAGCAAATATCTGAAGAACAGCACACCCCCCCCCCCCCCACACACACACACACACAGAGACTTTTACCAAAAGTGAACTATTCTTTATAAGATAAACCTATTGTATTTACTACGTTTTCTGTTTTGACATGGGTTCGTGAGCAGATTTTTGTATCTTGTCAAGGCTAAGCACAACTTGTCAAAGGTAAGATCTTTTTTCGGGGATTGGGGGAGGGGTATGACTCACTAAAATCAGATGAAAACTTTAATTTAGAGATAAGTCCACGATATCTATTTCGTGATTTTTATGAATGGAAATGTCACAAAGAACGCCTACAAACATAATTTTTTGCTCTAAAAATAAATTCATGAAACATAAAAGAGATTTATCAATGGTATTTTTAATATCTATCGAGGAAAGTCCACGTGACGTTATGGCTAACAAGCAGGACTGCAACATCGTAGTATATGAGTTCGAACTCCAATCTCACTATTACGTTCACTTTCGCACAAATACTCTTGGGAAAGGTAAGAATCTTCTTAATATCCCGTGGGTTTAATAATACCACTACTTCCCTTCCACAAGGATGACTTTGGTATCAAATAACCCACGAAAGTTGATACGCCATTACATAAGAAACCAAAGTAAACCAATATCTTATCAATCATAATTGTCGGAAAAGCGTTGTTTCTCTTTAAATGGAAGTTAATGAATTCTCATAATGTCTCGGTCTTTTATATCAAAAATCAAAAGGCCGAATGAATTGTATTCTCATAGAATCAACACATGCCTTAAACAGCAACACACTTGTTGGTTTAAGATAAGAAGTTGATATCCAATTTGTACTAAGATGGCGATTGATATATATATTTACCAACCCTTCCGCACGAGCAAGATATGGCACAAGTTTAATTTTAAGCAGAGTTAAATTGGTTTGAATTCAGAGTTTTCCTTCTCCTAGACCGGTTGACACACCAAGGTTAAAGAACCTAGTCTGCTCTATTATTTACTAATAGGAGGAAGGAGATTTGTTGGATGCATACCCTTCTCAAGAAATTTAGCGCTATAAGAAGAGATTACAGTCTCGTCCAGAATTTTTACTCGAGGCTCTGTGCTCATTTCCTTTAACGACAACGAATGTATATTGATATAAGATGTCAGATCTTATAGAAAGTAACGTACTTCACGAGAGGACGAAATTGTAAATACAGCATTTAATTACGAGGAAAGTTTGGCGGTAATCATGGTCACTTGTGCACGTGCATTACTAAGAGTTGACCTTTGTCACGTAAAATATTTGATGAGTCAGCCGGCTGTGCGAAACGGCATTCTTAATTTCTATGGAAGGTGCTCTACGTCATAATCTCTTAACTGCTGTGTTAGAAACAAGTGCACAGTCAACAAATTTTTCCAGTTTATCAAACTAAAAAGAGAATATATTTCAGAGAAGTAAAATATAAACCAAAAGACAGTCATTAAATGAGTCTTTAGACATGAAGATCGAAATCAACGAAAAGTGATTGCCAAGAAGATTCTGGTAGGTAATACCAGTGATCATTGGAACTCTGAAACTCGTGAACAAAAAAAAAAAAAAAATAAAGAAAGAAAGAAAGAAAGAAAAAGAAAAAGAAAAAGAAAAAAGAAGACAGAAGCATTTGCCTATGGACATAACCATTCCATCAGTGAGAAGTACGAGGATCGTTAAATAAGTTTCCAGACTTTTTTTCGTATGGGTACTTTTATTCATAGTACACACATGATACTCTTGTCCCCTTCGAAGAAATATCCTCCAGCTGCAATGCACTTGTTGTACCGTTCCAACAACTTCTGGAAGGCCTCATGGAACTCATCTTGTGTGAGTGTGTCAATGACCTTCGTTACAGCTTTTTTTATCTCCTCAATTGTCTCATAACGAACGACAGCCTCTGAGCTTAGGAAATAACCAAAAGTCACAGGGAGAAAGGTCTAGACTATAGGGAAGGTGAAGAACTGTCTTGATGCCCATCTTGCTCAAATAGTCTGTGACAAGGATGGAGTTGTTAACTTGTGTATTGTCCTGGTGGAAATGCCACTGACCCAATTTGAAGAGTGCTGGCCTCTTCCGACCGAATCTCTTCCTGAACTCCCTTAAGACCTCAACATAGTAACCCTAATACTAACCAATTGGCCAATCAACTCTGGTTTATTGACTTCTTTACTCCTTGCACACCGCTCATCATCTCTCACTGACTCCCTGCCTTCCTTGAATCTCTTATGCCACTCAAAAACTCATGCTCGATTCATGCAAGATGGTCGAAAAGCAGTCTGAAGCATTCCATACGTTTCTGTGGCATTTTTTCCAAGTTTAAAACAGAATCTTATTGCATATCGTTCTTCTAAAGTGTCAGAATGCATTTTTGAAATTCACCAGCTGTGACAATCAGGTTTTAGTAGGGTGTATTCCAATTGCTGCTGTAGCTGTTCATTTGAACCTGAAATCATAAAAATTAGTCAGTCATCTCATAAGATTATAGCAATAACCTAGTGAATTTTCAAGAGTCTTCGACAATTTTAAATGCATGTGCAAAAAAAGTCTGGAAACTTATTGAAGGCACCACGTAATTTTATGACGGTCATTTAGAAACTATTTAAATACAAAGATGAAAATCAGCAGGATGCAAAAAATGAAGACTAAATCAATAACAGTGATTATCGGAATTCTGGAACTCATAAAGAATAATCGTATCCCAAGTAACATCATCATCATCATCATGATATACCCTGCCCAAAAGATTGTTCTATTCGGGACATCTCACATATTAAGAAAAGACTTGTCAATAAAAGCCCTCGTAGGACTTGAACTTGGTTTGAGTTAGTTTCTTTGTTTAATGGCATATCAACATTCGTGGGTTAGTTAATAACAAAACTATCCTGGTAGTGGAACAACGGAGGTATTACAGGGTGGAACGATAAAATTACAGTTTGTTTTAAAACTTTTATTGAAAAAATCAATTCAGGTAACTTGATTATGTAGTAGAGCTGACATCTATTCAATGTAGTCGCCTTCAGCCTCAATCACCGCCTCGATACGGATCCGGAACTGTGAGCATGCCTTTTCCACAAGCGCCGGCAGGAGCTCGGCGAAAACTCGGCAGATGGCAGCGATCAGGCTGGCTTTAGTGTTTTGGGAGGTCATGTTGATGATGTTCTCGACGTATGACCAAACGAAGTAGTCCAGCGGGTTCAGGTCGGGGGAGGAGGGGGCCTAACGGATTGGATTAGCCTGAGGTTCTTTGTCTTCTCAGTCAAGCCCTTCCGCTCCACCACCACCAAAGGGTTGTCCGATGCGTTGAGCTGTGTCCTCAAGCGTTGAACCGTCCGGATTTGCATTTTGAGGGTGCTGGCAATGGTCCTGTTGTCATAACTTGGATCGGTAGAGAGTATGAGTTGTACAGCGGCGCATATCCGATCTCGCTCGTTGAACATTGTGTCACATTCAGACATGATAGAAGGCTCCTATCGCTCTTGGGATTTGTACACAACTGGCCAACTAGTAAATGGTCTGCAACAAAAAAAGAAAACTGGTTTTCATTAAATGGAAATGGAATCATGTCGTCTTTTCTAGGGCGACAATTTTATCGTTCCACCCTGTATTTAATCCCTAGCTAAAGACATAAGGGGCTTCATACCTTTCCCAAGGGTATTAGTTCAAAAGTGAACGTTTTTGCGCGACTACAGTTTGTACTCACTTACTTCGAGTCTGCAATCCAGCACTTTAACCATATTGCCACGGGAACTGGGGTACTGAGTTACTTAATTACAAGAAAAGATAAACTACTATATGGACAATATTATTTTTTGCCGAGAATAAAAAAAATTAGAATCTTAATATAAACTGTGGAGGATGAAATGTCAGGGGTGATGTTGTTCTCTCGAGGTTTTTTTAGAAACAAAACTACGAGTGTCGTTCCACAATTAACAACAAAAATTATATGAACAACGCAGACAAAAGAAATTTCTCAAAAACAAGAATGTAAAACTGATAATTTTTATTTAACAACTCCACCCCCCCCAAAAAAAAAGCAAGACAAAAATCAACAATAAAAAACAAAGAAAGTAATGAAAGAGTAAAAGTTTATACACAGTCGCAATTTTCAAATATGATTGTTATGTGTGCGTGGGTGTGTACAATACATATACGTCAACTGAAATGACAGTGAGTACTACACGAAATATCTGTGTGTACGTGTGTTCGCCGTCCAGACAGAGTTAAAAAGTCAACTCGACGCTCCCCGGAGCTCTCTGGACTTTAGTTAGGAGCGAAACTCCGAAAAGGAACAATGCAGACTCGAGGCTGTAAGGCTCCCAGGATCGGCTGGGCTACCTCCGGGTGTGTGAGCTGCATTATTGATTCCTTTGGCTCATCAGGCTCACATTGCCTTCAGGCTTTTGACCTTGTATCGAGCCTTGTCTGGCGGGAGACATTGGCAAATAGAGAAGTTCTACTTATATATGTGTGTGTGTGTGTGTGTGTGTACGGAGAAGAAACAAAGGCACCCAGCGGCGGAGTATGTGTCTGCTTGCTGGCTGGACATGTGTGCATGTGTATAGTAGCAGGCATCTATGTCCATTAGAAGTGGAATGGGCCGAAAACTGGTAAGCATACTATGAATATATTTTTTTACTGGACGTTTTGCCGAGTCTTGCTGTCTGAAGTTCCGGACGGGTCTGCTAGTGTCTGAAGGAATTTGAGAGAATCTGCAAGTGTTCCCGGGTGTCTGAGATCCTAGAATGTCAGGGAGTGTGTGAGAAAAGGTTGTCAAGCTGAGAATGAGAGAGCGAAAAAGCAAAGGGGAATGTTGCCTTCAGAGGTGTAAAATATATAGGTATCCTAGTCCTGTGACCGTCTCAAAACACAAGATTTATTTTTGCGCAGAACAGGTTCTCAGAGATTCCAAACGCGCGGACGTAGTTGAAGACACTGGTATGTGACTACTCTGTCCAACCAGGTCCTCGAAACTACTTATTTTTATTTTTGCGCCTATTTTATTTCGGGAACAACTGAGTTTTGGATCTTATTTTTCCAGAATTTTCGCTCGATATGCTCTTCGCTGACTGTCTCAAAATATAGGAGTGTAAATCTTATAAAACCATTTTGATCTTTAGCCAAGATATAGGAATGGAATTTGGAATTGAAAAATGCTTTTAATAATAAAAAAAGGAAAATGAGAAACAACCGAAGGAAATAAAACTGGCTAATCAGGGAAACATAAGAATACTTAGTGAGAAGGAAAATTACAAATATCTTTGAATATTAGAAGCAGAAACCATCAAGTAAACTGATATGAAAAAAAAAAAAATTAAGAAAGGAGAACTTCAGAAGAACAAGAAAACTTTATTGAAACTGAATTCTGTAGCAGAAACCTAATCAAAGGAATAAATATCTGGGTTGTCTCCCTTGTAAGATACTCTGTAAAAACACTGTTAAAATAATCTAGAATACTTAGAAGAGATCTGAACGCCTGAGGAGTCTTGCTGTCACTCAGACTTCAGTTAAAATTGGTTTGGTTTTGGTTTGGTTTTATGGCATATCAATCATTATAGGTTATTTAATGCCAAATCCATTTTTATACATAAAAACAGTTCCATAAAAACAATTCAGTTTAGCATAAGTACACAGTTTAGTTCTATTTGACTCATAGATAGGACCCTATCAGGTACTGCGATTCCGGGCCAGAATGGACCTGGAAGCCAAAGCAATAAAGGGTACTCCACATTCCCCAAAGCTCTAGAGTCACTGTAGCCTCACTATCAGATTGTTTGTTAGGGCAGTCTTACCCCTCTGCAGAGATGCAGTCAGTGTATTCTACAGCCCCAACCGACAGTTAAAAAAAGTTCTATTTTAAACAATTCAGTTTAGCATAAGTACGCAGTTTAGTTCTATTTGATCCATAGATCGGACCTTATCAGTGGACCTGGGAGCGATAGCAATGAAGGGGTACTCCTTATTCCCCAAAGCTCCAGCATTACTGAAACCTCACCATCATGGTTTAATGTCATATCTAGGACACACGTTGGGGGGTCTTAACCCTCTGCAGAAATGTAGTCGGTGTATTCTACAACCACAGCCGACTGGACCAAGTTAAAGTTGCTGTGAAAAACTCGCATTGATGAAAAACTCCCAATGATGGGAATACCCGCCATACTATAATTATTGCTATTTCTGTCCCAGAATAGTGTATGAAATGTATATACAAATGTAACAACAATTATTGCACAAAACGGCACCTCTTTTGGTTACCCATCCTAATTACGCTACAATAGCAATTGGTAATTCAGGGGTCTGAATCACACACCTATTTCATGAATCTATAAGCTCATTCAAGACATCGCCTCCGGTCTTGCTGACGCCAACATTGTTGTTATTTTTTTTACGCATTAAAAAAATGTTTATCCATCAACTTTGATGACGATCATTAACTAAGTCGAAGGTAAATTGTTTAAAGTGATAAAGCCTTCTGTGGAACAAGCCAAACATTTGATAAGTTGATAACAAGAAGAATGGCGCATTACTGCAGCATGGATTCTCAGAACACATTACTCAGAGAATTAATTTTTATTTATTGCGGACTTTTTGTCCTTTTCTTGGTAGTTTTTGTGTTGTTTCTTCTTTCACTACGTTTCGGCCAAATTTCACCTCTGGCCTTCTTCAGGTGATTTACCGTGACCTCGGATAGGAATGCTGAGTCTTGTAACTGCATCCCCAGTAATTACTGCCTTCCATAGTTGTTACTGGGGATACGGTTACAAGACTCAGCATTCCTATCCGAGGTCGCGGTAAATCACCTGAAGAAGGCCAGAGGTGAAATTTGGCCGAAACGTAGTGAAAGAAGAAACAACATAAAAACTACCAAGATGAGGACAAAAAGTCCGCAATAAATAAAAAATTAATTCTCAGAATAAGAAGCCTCATCTCAAAATGATTCCAATTAAAGACAAACATTTCTCAGGTTTTGAATTTAGAGTTTTTCCTTTCGCGAAACCGATTGTCTTACCAAGACTAAAGAGCCAATTCTGCCCTACTATTTACAGATATCTTGGTGAGGCGTTATGGCTAAAGAGCTGAACTGCAATATTATAGTTAGCGAGTTCGAACTGCAGTTGCGCTATTACCTTCACTTTCAAACAAATACTCTTGGGAAAGGTATGAATACCCTTACCTCCCCAGTTAAATAGTATCACTGCTGTCCTTCTAAAAGGATGGCTTTGGCATTAAATAACCCTCGAAGGTTGACATGCCATTAAACAAAGAAACCAAACCAAAGCAAAGGACTCATGCCTTTCTGAGGGCATGAGCGCGAAGTGAAATACAAACAGTTTCGTCCAGGTTTTTTTAAATCCGCTTGTCGACTCCCATTCCTTACGACGATAATAATGATAATAATAATAATTTTCTTCATGCTTTTTTAAGAGCTTCAATGGGAAATGAAAAACAGCTATAATTTTCACAACACATGTAGTGTTAATAGCATTCTTCTTGAATATTTGTTAATACGTGCTAATAGCATTTTTATGGACTAGTGGTGTTAATAGCATTTTTATGAAGTGGCGGTGTTAATAGCATTTTTACGAACTCGTGGTGTTAACAACTTTTTTTACGAACAAATGGAATTAATAGCATTTTTACAAACTAGTGGTGTTAGTAGCATTTTCCAACGTTTTCCAACGTTTTCAAAATGAAATGTGAGTTCGAATCTCAAAGGGTTTAACATTTAACTGTCTCTAATACGTACTGTTCTTCGCTGTTGTAGAAGGAACGAATCCGGTGAAGTGAGATATAAACAACTGAATTGAAAAAAGATGGAAAAAAAACTTGAGTAAATTAATAAGGACTGACAAATCTTCATTAAAAATGGTATAACTGACACCAAATTGAGTAAATTTTATAGGCTTACGGTATATAGTAAAATAGCGCTCAACTATGAATATCGTTCGTAGTCCTAGTTTTCGGCTTATTTGCCATCACTTAGAATTCAATCACAAACCACCACTAAGAACTGGCGTGAAAAATTTTGAATTGAATCATAATAATAATGCTTGGATTGACTACAAAAAGGCTTATGATATGGTCCCCCAAAGCTGGATAATACACCGTCTCAAAATGTGCAAGATATCCTACGAAATCATTATCGAGAGAACCAGGGAAAACTAGAGAATAGAATTGAGGGCAGGTGGTCAAAGTTTATCAGAGGGAAACATCCAACTATTTCTATTGCTGTTTGATGCCACTCAATCACACACTCAGGAAATGCGCGGGCGGATACAAACTGAATCGCAAGAAAAAAACAAATAACCTGAGGTTCATGGACGACATCAAACTGTTTGCAAAAAATAAAAAAGAATTGGAAACCCTCATGCAGGCTGTGAAAATATACAGTCAGGATATAGAAATGGAATTTGGTATAGAAAAATGTGTCATTCTTATAACGAGAAGCGGGAAACGACACATGACGAAAGGAATAGAACTAACAAATCAAGACAAAATTTGAACACTCAGAGAAAAAGAAACTTACAAATTGTTGGGAATATTGGAAGTGGACACCATCAAACAAGTGAAGATGAAAGAAAAAATCTAAAAAAGATTATCTCAGGAGAACGAGAAAGCTACTTGAAACCAAACTATATTGCAGAAATCTCAACAAAGAGATAAACACCTTGTAAGATATTCGGGACCGTTTTTGAAGTGATCGAGGGAAGAACTTCAATAAATGGAACAGAGAACAAGAAAACTAATGACGAGGCATAAGGCAATGCATCACAGAGATGACACAGACATATTGTATGTGTCAAGAAAAAAAGGAGGAAGAGGATTTACCAGGACTCAAGATAGCGTTGATGCATCGATACAACGACTACATAGACAAGCGCGGAGGAAAACTGATTACAGCCATCAGAAACAATAAAAACAGCACAATCATCAACAGAACAGAAATAACCAGTAAAAAAAAATGGGAAACAACTCCACAGACACTTCAACAGACAAACAAATTGAATTTCATACGAGAAAACGTAAACATGGCTAAGAAAGGGAAACCTTAAGAGAGAAACAGAATCTCTTCTGATAGCTGTACAAAACAACGTCATGAAAACCAACTATATCAAAGCAAGAATAGATAAGACAGCAAAATAGCAAGTGTAAGTTATGTGGTGATTGAGACGAAACTATAAATCAAATAATAATCGAATGCAGCAAATTAGCACGAAAGAGAATAACGCTAGACGCGATTGGGTGGACAAGGTGATCCACAGGGAATTGAGCAAGAAATTGAAATTTGACCATACGAATAAATGGTATATGCATAATCCAGAATCTGTATTGGGGAATGAGACGCACAGACGTCTCTGGGATTTGGAGATACAATCGGATCACCTAAACTTCGCCAGACGAGTGGAAACCATCTAAATGGCAGCATTATTAAGATCTGCCAGACTACTGAGAAGTGTCCGGAAAATTCCAGTGAAAGACCATCTTCTAACGCTGGTGTGAAAAACTCTCAAAGGAGTAATAATAAAAAATAACAATCCCAATACTACTCGTATAATTATTACAATTCCATAATAGTTGTTCCATGAAGTGTACGAGGGCCGTTAAAACGTTTTAAGAATTGAACATTCTAATCAAAGTAACACATTCCCACTTTTTATAAAACGAGAAAAACTAATTCAGATTTTGGTTTTAATTTCGGTGCAGGTGAATATCATACAAAGGTGAGAGTTTTGCGACAAATCTAAAATATGGTTGAGGCTTTTTGAATGCCCCTTGTATAAAATTTATATACAAATGTAACCACTATTATAGAACAAACTGAACATTTCTTTAAGTAAAAATACTCCACACACCTCAGAGCTCCAGAACTGGAACTTCACAATCAGATGCTGTTTAGTATTATGCTCTCTCTCTCTCTCTCTCTCTCTCTCTCTCTCTCTCTCTCTCTCTCACACACACACACACATATATACATAATGTATTCCATATATGTATTCAAATAATCGCGAAACATTATTTAGGACACACCCTGTACTCAGATCAGCTCTCAAAAATGTAAGGAGGCTTTCTTGTAGTATGGCAAATTCTTGCCATATAAGGGCAAAAAGAATTTGCCCTTGAGAGCAATCGAGAATTCTTAGCCTAATTATTTTAACTGCTTGTGAAGTGCTATAATTCGTATCTTCCTTTCAAGGAACACAAGAGAACAAAGTTTGAGAGGGTCAAGAGGCGAATTAAAACGATTAATTATGGTTTGCTTTTAGGATGAAATATAGTCGAATTATTTTGCTTACGCATCTAATTCGAGTGTTTGTATATGTGTGTATATCAGAATATGTTTTTGCCCAGTCGGCTGGGGCTGTAGAATACACCAACCACTTCTCTGCAGAGGGATAAGATCCTGGTAATGACACTAAACAATCTGATGGTGAGGTTCCGGTGATGCTGGAGCTCTGGGGAATGCAGAGTACCCTTTCATTACCATCGCTCCCAGGTCCACTCTGGTCCGGAGTGGTAGCACCTAATAAGGGTCCTATCTATGGGTTAAATAGAAGAACTAAACTGCGGTTTCTTGACTTTACTGCTTTTTGCATTTAAACTGCGTATTTATGCTAAACCGAATTGTTTAAAATAAAACTGTTTTGATATTTAAACAGCGAACATAAACTAAACTAAATTACACGAAATAGAACTGTTTGGACATCTAAAATGTCTACTTATGCTAAACTGAATTATCTGAAATAAAACTGTTTCGACATTTACTCTGTGTATCACCCAGTCGGCTTGGGCTGTAGAATACACCGACTACCCCTCTGCAGAGGGTAAGACCACTGTTTGACTAAACAGATTAGCTTGAAATAGAAATATTTTTGACTATTAAACTGTACTTACATTTGAACTGCGTGCTTATTCTGAATTGAATTGTTTGAAATGGAACTGTTTTAAACATTGGAACTCTACTTACATTAAACTGAATTGTTTAATATAGAACTATTTTGACATTTAACTGTGTGTAAACAAAATCTGTACTTATACTAAACTGAATCAGCTGAATTAGAATTGTTTGAATAAACTGAATAGCCTGAAATAAAAAATTTTTGACAATTAAACTGTGTACTCATGCTAAACTGAATTGATTGAAATAGAATTATTTGCATAAAAATGGATTTGGCGTTAAATAACCTACAAAGTTTGATATGCCATAAAAACCAACCAAACAACCAGAATATGTTTACGCTGGTTTTTGAGTGTGAGTATGTTTACTTCTGCATAAATGTATCTTTACAGTCTTTACAGTCGATTTTTTAAAACTAGATTCTGGATATACAATTGAAACCTAGTTTTCGATGAAAACTTTTAAATACACCTAATTTGAGCAAGTATACAAACAAATCTAATATGACAGTGGAGATGAGTATCTTATGGGTTGATGGAGACATTAGATTTATAAGTCTCAAAAATACCCTCTGCATTGTCCAACTCATGTAACATAGCCATGATATGGATATGTGAAATGTACATATGTTCATACGCATAGGAATTCGAAAAACACGAAACACCGACGATTCTCTTGGTTCAGGTACGAAACTTTTATTACCTTCTTGACTCTTAGGTTTTCAACACGAGGAGAGAGAGAGACACATAATTTTTACTATGCTGACTGTTCCATCTGACCCGACAACGCGCGTGCGCACTCTGCAGTCCATAAACTGCACTGGCCTCGCCCAGGTCCGAAAAATCAACTCGCTTCGTCTAAGTCCAAATCTCAACTCGCTGCTTTTTCAAAATCACTAAGAATCCCAGCCTATCGCTTCCGGGCATGACGTCATTCACATTCCCAGTCCATTTCCTATCTGGGGTTTTTATGTGACATCTGTGATTGTCACATCCTCCCCGCACGCGCGTGAACACCTGCGTTAATGTCTGCACCTACCCATGCACTAAGCCGAAAGGTTCTAAGCCTAACTAAACCGAAAGATAAGATGTATAAAACGAAAAATGATAATATAAAAAAATCCTTCCGCAATTATATAACACACGGACACATGGCGCAGTGGATAAGGCGTTTGGTTGAAAAGTACTTCTGAGGGAAATCAACTGGAGGTTAGAGGCTCAATCCCAACAAACAGATAAGAAAAACAAGTAATACTTGCTGTAGCTTAACATTTGTACCCTGTCATGGTTAACAAAATTTGAACAGCCTACCATTGAGCTTCAAATAAAGGGTTCAGTTCCAGATTCTGCGTGGACTCCCGATTTCGATATGAAACACATGAAGAAGGCCGAAGGATATATCGTACGAAACGTTATGAGTATAAAAATGAGGTCAATATACCGAATATTCTGAGTGATAATAATTATGCAGTCTTAAATGATTATTTCTATTTGACAGTAATAATCATTTGTTTGCATACAATTATATAATTTCAAGTATTCTTATCAAAATATTAATTTTCAGGTTTATTTGACTCACAAATGGGACCCTAACAGGTACTACCATTCCTGGTCATAGTGAACCTTGGAGTAAAGGAAATGGATACTCCATATACACAAAACTGGAGCCTCACCATCAGATAAGGTTTAGTGTTATACCCAGAACACCCTTTTTTGAAAAGGTGCGTCTTTTTCATCAGCTTAGGATACAGTCGTTGTATTTTCAGTCCCAATGACAGGGCTAAGATTCTTTTTGAAACACCCGGTATATAGAAACACATAAAAATGTATACATTGTATAATATAAAGAAAAATTGATAACAAGGTAATCCAAGTAGAAGGAGAGATTTATTGAGAAGCAAAGTCGACACTATAGTATTTCGGTTCTAATGAACCATCATCAGGACTATGAGGGATGATATTAGTGATGTTTAAAAATGCAAAATACCAAAACCTAGGGAAAGTTTGTATAACAAGAAAAAGGTGGTCTCGTTTAATTAGTAAATCAGCATTTGTTGCTTTAAATTACTTATAAATGACTTATGAGAAATATTGCGTAGAATTTATGTTCCGTTTGTTTATCGAGAAAGATTTCGAATCAAAGGGAGGAAGAAAAAGAAATATAAAAAGAAAAAGAGAAAGCATAGAATTATGATATATGTGGAATATATTAACAAAAGATGGAATATATTGCAGATATTTAAAATGGCTTTGCACAAGTAAGGAGAAATATTATAAAAGCCAGGGCGAATATTTAGGGAATTACAGAGTGAAATAGCACCGGCTTCGAAAATTCGTCTTAGATTTTTATTATGAATGTAAATGAGCATCTTTGCAGAATCGAAATCGAAATCGAAATAGTGATTAAATTGAGAAACGTGTTGAAATAGTGCATTGTTTAAGTTACCAATTCTTATGTCTCTTTTGTGTTCTTTCAAGCGAACGTGATGGTATAATGAAATATTCATGCAAAATATTGTAAACAAATGTAGGCCATTACATAGTTCTGTCGATTTTTGTGTTTCTTATGTTATGTTCTTTCATGAGTTATGTACGCTGGTTCTACGGTCTCATTTTAGGTATTTTTAAGGCATTACGTCCGGTTTAGTTCAAATGTAGAGTTACGTCATGGCTTTTGAAACCAATTGGTGATATTGGACGGAGCATGATTATATATATATATATATATATATATATATATATATATATATATATATATATATATATATATATATATATATATCAAATGTAAGAGTATAAGATATAAAACAGGATAAAATTTTAATTAAGTATAGAAAAATGTGATTTTTTTCTCTCAGAAATCAAATATCTGGGACAAGTAATCGACGAGAAAGGCAGGACCCCTGATCCTAACCGAGCGGACGCGATAAAATACATGCCTACACCGACTAATGTTGCAGCATTGCAATCATTTGGGGGGCTGGCTAACTACTACAATAGCTATATACCAAATATGCATACAGTAAGAACTCTGTTGAATCATTTACTCAAAAAAGACGTAAAATGGAATTGGACGGACGAATGTAAAAAAGCGTTCTAGAAATTAAAAATTTAGCTTTGACACATTACAATCCTTATAAGCAGATATATGTTACCAGCGACGAAAGTAATTTTGGTTTAGGAGCATTTATACTTCACAAAGAAGATGGCAAACTAAAACCGATTCAACATGTATCGAGGACGTTACTTCCGGCAGAAATGAACTATTCGCAGATAGAAAAGGAAGGTTTAGCTATTATGTTTGCAATCAAGAAATTTTATAAATATATACATGGTACATTCAATAAGTTTCCAGACTTTTTTCTACTGGTATTTAAAATTGTCGTAGACTCTTGAAAATTCACTATGTTATTGCTATACATCTTATGAGATGACTGACCAATTTTTATGATTTCAGGTTCAAATGAACAGCTACAGCAACAATTGGAATACACCCTACTAAAGCCTGATTATAACAGCTAGTGAATTTTCAAAAATGAAATCTGGACCCCATCCTTGTCACAGACTATTTGACCAAGATGGGCATCAAGACAGTTCCTCAGCCTCCCTATAGTCCAGACCTTGCTCCCTGTGAATTTTGGTTATTCCCTAAACTCAGAGGCTGTCGTTATGAGACAATTGAGGAGATGAAAGAGGCTGTGACGAAGGTCATTGACACACTCACATAAGAGAACTTCCATGGGGCCTTCCAGAAGTTTTTGGAACGGTACAACAAGTGTATTGCAGCTGGAGGCGATTACTTTGAAGGGGACTAGAGTTTTATGGGTGTACTATCAATAAAAGTGCCCATACGAAAAAAGTCTGGAAACTTATTTAATGATCCTCGTATATATATATAATTATACACGAGGGCCGTTTAGAAAGTTCGAAGTCTCACCCACATTTTAGATTTGTTGTATACCTCTCACTTTTGTATGGTCCTCACCTGCACAGAATTTAAGATAGTAATCTGAATTGGTTCTTTTGGTATTTATAAGAAGTGATAGCGTGTTGTTAGAACAAAAATGTTTATCTCTGACTCTTCTTTCTGTGTGAAGCTTAGAACCTTTTGAACGATACTGGTATATATATATATATATATATATATATATATATATATATATATATATATATATATTTGTGTGTGTGTGTGTGTATGTGTGTGTGTGTGTGTGTGTGTGTAACGTGTATCAGATGCATTATAAACGCTGAACATCAAGATTGGAATTATAACCCAATATACAGAAAGTTTCATGCTTACATCTTGACAGATGTCCAGACGAAACATCTAAACAGATGTCCAGACGACACATTTTGAGTTAACAATTGATTATAAATTAGGTATGGATACATTTTTACTTTCGATAATGTCCTTTATTCGTCATTCAGTAAGAATCTTCAATGCATCTTCTGAACATTCTCGAACGTTTCCTTTTCCAGGCAAATAAATCCCCAGGTGACATGATGTTATAACAATTATGCCAAAAATGTGGGCGTTGACGTTACTTCGCAGAGTGCCAGAAAAAAAAAATGCCTGTTTCTAAGCTTTTCCGTGTTCTCCTCTTCTTCACCTTTTGACCATATTTTGGAAAAAACAAAAACAAAACAAAACAAAAAAACCCAAAAACAAACAAACAAAAAAAACGATGATCCCTATCTCTTCTTTTTGTCTTAATTATTTCCGTATCTTTTGTTTTTCTTCTGGTAATTCTACATGCATTCTTTTTTTTATTATTGAAAATCATCGTTTTTTCTTAATCCTCAAAATTCACCTTCTTTTCCTTCTCCTCAAGCTCAAAATCTTCCTCCTCCTCCTTTCTCGTTGCTTGTCGTCATCATCTCACCTTTTTCTCCATTTTTCATTTATTTATTAAATGGAAGACTGATCACCAACTCGAATGAAATTTGGGGTGAGGCCAAGTGACGAACCCTTCCAATCCCACGACTACTATCATCACCCATTTCTCCCTCTCTTTCTTTTCCTTTTGCGTTTTCTTAAACTCATTCCATTTCTTCATTCCTGATTTTATCTATGCCGCTACTCAATGAACAGCAGAGTATTTGAACAGCCTAACTCATATTTATATCAGTGAACAATCACCAAAATAAATATTTGATCAGTTCATGCCCTCTAGATTGACGCTTTTTAGTGAGAGTAAACCAGTTCATGCCAGCCATCGCATCATATCAAACCTGTCATCACGGGACACGTTCTTTGTCTTCCTGTTCTTGTTTTCCCTCTACCCACATCCAATTCTAATTTATTTTTACACTTATCTACTTTTACAGTCGTAGGAAATGAAATCGATGATTTGAGTTCAAATCCTAGACGAGGCTGTTTGCGTTTCACTACGTGCTAATACCTTGAACCAGAAATCATAAAAACTGGTCAGTCATCTCATAAGATGTATAGCAATAACATAGTGAATGTTCAAGAGTCTACGACGATTTTAAATGCCTGTACAAAAAAAAGTCTGGAAACTTCTTGAATCCACCACGTACCTACTAATCCATTATCTGCATATCACACATTAAGCTATTCATATATTAAGACCTTTGTAATTATCTGCCTACTTTAGAGGAATACCCGTGGTGTTATAGCAAAAGTGCCTGACTGCGATCTCGAAGTAAGCAGTTCGAACTTCAGTCGCGCCTTTATGTTCAATTTCGGAATAATAACCTTGAGAAAGGTACTGAATCCTCTTACCAACCCAGCAATGGGTTAAATAGTATCACAGCATTAAATAGTATATTCTACATTAAACTGGCATTTAATAACCCACGAAGGTTGATATACCATTAAGAAGCCAAACCAAACTACCAACTACCTAATGATTATCTGTGTCACACATTTGACCAGCTATATATTAAGACCTTTGTAACAATCTACCAACTTCGTTCTCAGAATTTGACGTGAGTCACACTAAGGAAAATGAGGAATAGATAAACTAAATCTAGTGAAACCTACCCACACCGAGTCAGCAGTCGAAATAGGAAAGATAGAAAAAGAATGAAATACCCACGACACGTCCGTCTTTCGACCTTTCTCACTCTCTGCATGATTTTACTTCTCACCGAAAATCATCCGCCCCACTCCACCTACCTATCTACCAATCTCGAAGTTACGGTTTGCATCACCCGGAAAGAATACGATAGTTACATAACCTTAAAAAAAAGGAAGAAAGAGAAGAGAAGAAAGACTGACAACACATCTATTTTCCGATCTTCCTCATTCAAGAGCTTGTTCACACATTCAACAACGAAGAAAGTCGGGACACTAAAAGAAGAATTGCTTTTACAAAAAATATCATTTACCATGAAGCGCAGTTCAAACTGTCAGGCTATTTTTACAGGACAGATAAAGTTTTCCTAGTCATTTTTATAGATCAACAGTCTTTTTATTTTATTTTATCTTCATGCAAAGAGTATCTTTTTTTAAGTATATCGAGTTTGTAAAATATAATTTTGCGTGCTTGAACAGGTTGGAAATTGATTTCAGTGATACTGACAAAAGTTACCGACTTCACTCTACCCGTCTCCAACAAACAAAAGCAAAGTCGCGACACGATAATGCGAGTCACCGTATATTTTAATCGTATACATCAACGGCCTCGCCGGCCTACCTCATGTAATAATTTCATTTTTTGTTTAATCTCATCTAGATACTGCTATATAGATGCACTACACGGACGCTAACAAAACGGCTGGAGAAGAAGCTAGACGGCAACTACACAAGAATGCTACGAGCAATTTTGAACAAGTCCTGGAGGCAACATCCCACAAAGCACCAACTGTACGGCCACCTACTTCTCATCACGAAAACTATCAAAGTTAGACGAACCAGACTTGCAGGACACTGTTGGAGAAGCAGGGACGAGTTCATAAGGGATGTACTCCTATGGACCCCCTCATATGACCGAGCAAAAGCAGGGTGACCAGCTCGAACCTACATACAGCAGCTCTGTGAGGATACGGGATGTAGCCCTGAGGACCTGCCAGAAGCGATGAACGATAGGGAGGAGTGGCGAAAGAGGGTCCGGGATATCCGTGCTGGCGGCAGAACATGATGATGATGATGATGATATATATATTTATTATATATATATACACACACAATACAAAAAATAAAATAAACTAAATATGTATAAACACGAGGGTCGTTCAAAAGGTTCTAATCTTCACCGCGAAAGGAGAGCCATAGCTGAACATTTTTGTAGTGCCAATACACTATTACTTCTTATAAAATTTGAAAAACTTATTCAGATTTCTGTCTTAATTTCTGTGTAAGGGAGGTCCATAAAATGTGAGAGGTGTAAGACAAATCTAGAATATAAGTGAGGCTTCTAAGTTTTTTAAGGGGTAAAATGATTGAAATAAACTCCAATCTACAAATCTAGAAATTTGATTTTTTTTAAATTGAGTGAAAAGTTTTCTGAAGAATAGCAGTTACAAAATCTTTTCTGGATAGCAAAGATAATATTAGTCGGAGAGGATATATTTTTAACAGATCTGATTAAGATGCGTGAATGAAGAATAGCAGTAATAGTAATGGGACGTATTATGTGTCTGAGAAATCTTGTGTTAGTGTGTCACTTAGTAGTGTGAGAATAACGCTTTGACGCTAATTATGGGTATTTTTATACGTTTTGTAAAAGAATAAACCGTACTTCGACCGCAGTAGGGAGGTGGGTGGCAGCTTTTGAAGAAAGGAGACGAACGATTTTTTGTGTAACAAAATTTATATACAACAAACAACAAACAGGGTTTTGAACACCAAATGGAACAAACAACGAATTTTTAAGAGTTCAATGTTCTGATAGGTGGTAGGTGTATAAGAGTAAGGTTAGGTAAGGTTTTGTAAGGTTTTATGAGGTTATGTGAGGTTTAGGTGAGGTTGTAAGGTTGTGTAGGGTTAGGTTATGTAGGGTTAGGTTTTGCAGATAAAATGCCTGCGGGAACTTAGCTGGGATCCTGGTTCTTTTTATCTCAGCACGTGCGTTCTTGGCTCCTGGCTGGTGCTGAAGGTACCAAATACGTTTGCCGTCAAGGGCTGCTACGATATGGCCCTGTTGCTAACAGCGGTGGGAGTGAAAAAAAGGGAAGAATCTTCAGATGGAGTTCTTTTTATAGTGGACACCACGTGACCTCAAGGGGCTGCTGATATTCGGTGAAACAGGATTACCATTCCTTAACAAATTTCCACATAATATTATTTTGTAAGAAAAATGAATCAACCAGTAAGCGAGATGTATTTTGTAGTAGTAATAATAGGAATAGATTCATGTAAACAGTAAAGTATACGCTCTGTATCAAGATCGATAAGTGATATTGAAAAAATACACATATATATATATATATATCGTTAGAAGCCTCGCCCACATTCTAGATTTGTTTACACCTCTCACATTTGTATGGACCTTACAATTGTATACATGGAGAGGGATGGGTTCCACCAGACTATTACTGTCTAAGACACGCTACATGAGTAGCGCCCCTATGACTAAAATCCCAGCTCAAGGACTGCTGAAAAAAAAAGTAGTAACATTCTTTCTAAACAAAACACTGATGAAAATGATCAAGGTGTCTCTTTCCAGTGGAGACAGGGTTAGATTAACCATTAAAGCAAAATAAACACCTGCTTAGATCACCAAAAGAGAAGCGACCATCTAAAGAGGATACACTGAAGTTTGTTTTTCTTTTGAACATATGGCTCGTAGTGATATTTGTGATAAAACTTAAAAACGGGGTAAAATAATGAAAACATATAATAAAAAGTATAGACGATTCCATAACGAAAAAAAATTATTTCTTTGCATATTTATGCAAGTGAAGTTGGCTCAAAATTAGATTAAAAAAAAAAGACGATGATTTATAGATGATTCTAAATGGCTAAAAAAAATTGTATTTTTAAGATTCTTAGAGTGAAATGATTTAAAAAAAATATTTTGGGTTTTAATCCTTCAAAATCAAATACTGTCATCTGCGAAGTATCTCGAAATTTAGAAACTAGCGCGATTGTGCCGATTGGTCGATGAATCGAAAATACAGATCCAAAAATTACAGCTTCGTTTGCACAAGAATTAACTCTTTTTTTGAATGGAAGTCAACTGAGTTCCTCACTCTACACACACACACACACGCACACACACACACACACACACACACACAAACGTGTGTGTGTGTGTGTGTGTGTGCGTGCGTGCGCATACGCGTGCGTGTGACTCACAACTAAATCATTAAAGATGTATTGATCTTTAAACCTTTGTGGTTGTTTATAATTAAACTGTTGAATTTCCTCGGGTGCAGCTAATTAATAATTATTTTAGTGTTTTCGGTGTTTTCACATTTAAATTCTGTACAATTAATTCTGTCTTGCAGCAATATGACTTCGATGAGAACATCGTGAAGACATTTTTTTACGTAAAAATCTCTTAGTTTAGTAAATATGCATATCAAATTTGTTTACTCTACATTGAGCTGTTTGGTCATCTTCCTTGTTATTTATATTAATCATTTGTGTGTTTTCTCAGAAAGAATGAAACTTAATCTTTATGGAAAAAAGTCTATCTTCTTAGTAAATCGAATATATTTTTTTCACTTTTTGGAAGTTTAAAAAAAATTGAGACTTAAAACATTTAAAATACCAATAAAAACAAAGAGAAGCTGGCCAAGAAATAAACTGGAACTGGTCATGAATTTAAATTGTTTGTTTAATATATTTAATATTTGAGTTGAATATCGTGTTACAGAACAATTCCAATTAAGCAAGTACATTGAAAATACAAATACGATATTCACTGAGTGTTCCACTATTATAACTCTTTTGTTTGACTAATTTAAACTTATTTAATACGTTAGTAAAAAATAAGAAAAAAAGAAAGACAGACAGCACATTTGTCTTCCGATTTTCCTCATTCGAGAGCTCGTTAACATCATAATATTAAAGTTAAAGCTGTGAACGAAGAAAGTCAGGGCACTAAAAGAGGAATTTATTTTTCATGGTGGTGTTCGTGGCGTAACGTTTATTGTCGTAGTAAATGAACCAGGCTACTCGAATTCAAATCCTGATGTTATATATTGACCCCCGGCCGAGCCGTCAATCAAGAGATGCACCTATGTAAATAAGCGGGAGAACAGCGAAACAGGTGCATCCGGTCGAAGATATCGGAATATCACCTTGACCTATGGACGCAGTTGAATTCGGTGATGGTGGCAGATGCGTACGCCCACAGGAAGCAGGTTGACGTAAAAAAATATAACCAGGTGCCACAGACGGCTTGAGTCTGTCAGTCACTCAGTCAGTTCGAGTTACAGTTGGAGTTGGAGTCAGTTGGGGATAGGATGCCAGCGGAGTAAGAACCATCTCCAGACAGAGGGCTTGGGCCCTCAGTACCCCACGGTTGAGTGGCCCGGCTGGAATGCGAGAGAAGTGCTGCTATGGTCAGAAGAACTTGGGGTCAATATGTAGCGGTCTGTCCCCGTCTCCAACTCACCTCTCACACACAAGAAACATCAACCCTTTCGAGAATAAAGTGTGAGAGGTATATATTTATAAAGAAGCGTGTTTGTTCATTGAAGTTTGTCATTATTGTTGACTATGTTTCCGCATATATTTGTATATGTATACCTATAGTTGTATTATTAGTATACAACATTGAACGAGGCAATTTACATTTTACATAGGGTTAATACTCTTCAGAAGGATATGAATCCAAGTATTCTCCCTCCAGCTGAGTAAATAGTTGGTCAGTCTGTGTTCTGTAAACTTGGTGTGGCAACCACTACAGAAGTAAAACTCTGACCTCACACCAGTTGTATACCTGGAGAGGGATGGGCTCCACTAGACTATTACTTTCTAAGACACACTACATGAGTAACGCCCCTACGACCTAAATCCCAGTTCAAGGACTGCTGAAAAAAAGAAGTAGCAAGATTCTTTCTGAACAAAACATTGATGAAAATGATCAAGGTGTCTCTTTCCAGTGGAGATAGGGTTAGATTAACCCTTAAAGCAAAATAAACATCTGCTTAGAGTGCTAAAAGAAAAGTGAGCATCTAAAGAGAAGAAGGAGACACTGCATGAAAACTATTCCCCCCATTTTGTTCATTAATTTATAAAATTTGAATATTGATAGCGACCGGAAGTAAGAAATTGTAGTTTCTCTCTTTTTCTTTCTCATCCTTCCCATAGCCTGGTTTTGGTCGGGGGGTGCGCTACTCATATTGAGTGTCTTGGCGGAGGCCATCCCTCTCCTGGTATACAACTAGTTTGAAATCAGAATTTTCCTTTTAGACCGGTTGCATTTCCAGGATTTAAGAGCAAACTATTTACCCATAGCTAGAGGGAAAATAGTTGGATTCACACCTTTCGAAGTGCATTAGCATTAGTGAAATGCAAACAGCCTCGTTAAGGATTTGAATTCGGGTTGGCAAGTCCATTTTTTAAGACGATAATCATCACGCCCCGAATGCTTCCATGAATAATAATTTACTTGAGTGCAAAAAGGAATTTTTGAAACTCAACGAAAACCAGGAGCGCTTCGCCTGGTGTAAAGGTTTGTGAGTATAAGAGATTACTGCCAATGAATTTGATTTTCACTTGGTGATCTATCCTCCTGGCCTCATGCCAAACTAAGCTATGTTTAGGAGGCGCCTGGATATGACACTAAACAATCTGATGGTGAGGATCCCGTAATGCCAGAGCTTTGGGGAAATGCGGCATGCCCCTTTATTGCCATCGCTCTCAGGTCCACTCGGCCCCGGAGTGGTAGCACCTGATATGGGTCAAATAGAAATATACTGTGTACTTATGCTAAACTGAACTGTTTGAAATAGAACTGTCTTTGACATTGAAACATTGTTGCTATACTAAAATGAATTGTTCGAAATAGAAGTTTTAAAATTTTACTGTGTGTAAACAAAAATTATACATATACTAAACTGAAATGTTTGAAATAGAACTGTTTACATGTATAAAAACGGATTTAGCATAAATAACTTATAATGGTTGATTTGCCATACAACCAAACTGAACCTAATCTTTAGTTTTCCGTAGCTTTCATAATCAGGTTTCTCTGTTATTGTGAAAATCTTCAGACATTCTACAATGCATTTTGTTTCTTTTTTTCTTTTTCTTTTTCTGTTTATTTATTCTTTATATTCGAAAAGTCTATTATTATTATTATTATTATTATTATTATTATTATTATTATTATTATTATTATTATTATTATTATTATTCACACATTAGAGCTTTTCACATCAGCGTTAACCGATGGTTTTTCACTGGAGTCTGAGTGACAGCAAGTCTCCTCAAGTCTCCAGGACTCTTCTCAGTATTCTGGCCGTTTTCAATAATGCTGTCGTTTGGATGGTCTCCACCCGTCCACCAACTTCCAAGTCCTCCAGTCCCTTTAGTTACTGTTCTAAACGCACCAATTACAATTGGTATAATTGTCTCCTCCACAGTTTTTTTCAATTTCCAAGCAAGGTCGAGGTACTTATCCTTCTTTTCCCATTCTTTCTGTTTTATTCTGTGGTCAGCCGGGACATCAAAGTCGACAATTTTGCAAGTTCTCTTCTTTTTGTTGATTATTATTAAGTCTGGTCTTCTGGCTGAGATTAGGTGATCCGTGTGTATGTCGAAGTTCCATTGGAGTTTATGTGTGTCATTTTCTAGGACAGGTGCTGGGTTGTGCACTATTATTATTATCATTATTACAAGGTGGAATGATAAAATTGTCGCCCTAGAAAAGACAACATGATTCCATTTTCGTTTTATGAAAACTGGTTTTCTTTTTTTGTTGCAGACCACCAACTAGTTGGCCAGTTGTGTACAAATCCTAAGAGCGATAGGAGCCTTCTATCATGTCTGAAAGTGACACAATGTTCAACGAGCGAGATCGGAGATGCGCTGCTGTACAACTCATGATCTCTACCGATCCAACTTATGACAACAGGACTATTGCCAGCACCCTCAAAATGCAAATCCAGACGGTTCAACGTGCTCAGGGTGATGAAAACAAAGTTTCCGGCTATGGTTATGGTCTTTGGTGTGGTTTCAAGTGAGGGTCATATCATGCCACCTCACATCTTCGAAGTCAGCTTGAAAGTCAACACCCAAGTGTCCCCTCCTCCCTCGACCTGAACCCGCTGGACTACTTCATTTGATCATACGTCGAGAACATCACCAACATGATTTCCCACAACACCAAAGCCTGCCTGATCGCCGCCATCTGCCGAGTTTTCGCCGAGCTCCCGCCGGCGCTTGTGGAAAAGGCATGCTCACAGTTCCGGATCCGTATCGAGGCGGTGATTGAGGCTGAAGGCGGCTACATTGAATAGATGTCAGCTCTACTATATAATCAAGTTACCTGAATTGATTTTTTCAATAAAAGTTTTAAAATAAAGCTGTAGTGTTGTTTTCTTTAGGACGACAATTTTATCGTTCCACCCTGTATTATTATTATTATTATTATAATACTTCTTGCGAGTTTTTTAACTGATGGTCTTTCAATATGACATCAGTTAATATTCGATCCATTTTTCAAAAGAGGTTGTTGCTTTTGTTTAAATTTCAGACTATCCTTGTTTTAATACTTAACACAGATGTGTTTTCTTTTTATTACTGATTTAACCACAAAAACAAATTAATTATCTTTCCAAAGAGCGTGTTTGCATCCTATGATAAATACAAGATCTAAGTCAAAATTTATGATCTATCAGAAATAATGACTATTACAGTTCTACTTATTTATTGAATAAGATGGAGCTATATATATATATATATATATATATATATATATATGTGTGTGTGTGTGTGTGTGTGTGTGTGTGTGTGTGTGTGTGTGAAATCAACTGATTTCCCAACTAAAAAAGTGTTCATTTTTGTGCAAAAATAGGATCAAGAAGCCGTCATTTTTGTATCCGTATGTTTGCATTTATCGACCAATCGGCGCTTACGCGTTCTTTTTCAAATTTCTTTTGAGATTTCGCAGACGACAATATTTGACTTGCCGCAAAAAAATTTAAAAGATCAAAACCCAAAATAACCAAATGAATCTTTTCCCTCCTAGATTGATAGAAATACATTTTTAAGCAACAAAAATGATAGATAAATCATCAACTTTTAAAAAATCTAATTACCTCAATCTTATAAATAAATGATTGAAATAGTTCAAACTTCAGTAGTTTTATATATTTACTCTGTAATTCACAAAACTTTCGACTTTTCTTTTGAATGAAAAAATAACATTCTGTTCCATCAAGATTGTATTCAAATTCAGCATCGCTTAATTACTTTGAATTCAACAGAAAATGTTTTGTTTACCTATAATACTATTTCAGTCTTCTGCTGATGAAATATTTTAGCTGCATTCGTATACATATTAGCGCATAATTTCTCCTCTACATAGGGACACACACAAAGATTTTTTTTTTAAACACAAAATATATCAGCACGATTTAGACAATAAAACTGCTACATTGAAATGCACGAACTTTTCTTTCTTGTAATGTAAATATTGGAAAATATTCATCCTCTGACAAATATCTTTTCTTACAAGAAACAACTTTATAACTTCTCTTTTTCACTAAAGTTAAAGAAATGAGATTTATTAAATTTGCAGATCGGCATTTTAATCTATCATTTATTACTTTACCGCTACACAAATCCTCACCCACAAACCCACACGTACTCAGACATACACACAGACACACCCACACACATATATATGTATATATATATTGAAGGTATATATTGATAAGGATTCGATGTTCTTTTTATTGGCCTTTTTCTTGTTGGCGGATGAGATATCACAAATGTGGAAAAAGTCTGTTTAGAAATTATCTGAATGTTTGATTGCCCTCTGCAACCCTTCAATCGCCGATAATCGTCCAGACCTCCACGCTGTGTTTGATCATGATGGTCCAATTCTTTTATTCTTGCCAGGAAGAATAACCAACAATCTACTTTCATGTACATCTTAATTTAGTATTCCTTTTTGTTAAGGGGACATATCCTACCATACCCCAATGATGGACTCGTCCAACCTAAACATATTCTCCGAGCTTAGCTCACTTAGGGGAGATAACTTCTCGTACCTTACGAGACAGTTGACAGACGGACTGCAAGCCAAGCATGGCTAGTACTTCCTTTGTATGACTTTCTTTTTCTGCTAATACAATAACGTTTACCTACCACCCGTTGTTTGAGTTGTTCTTCCACCGGTCTTATCTGAGGACCACAACACTTTTATACATAATAACCGTGTACATCGGGGAGTGGTTCAATGAATGAAAAAATCATGCACACTTATTTTTACTCGACGTCTCAGAACCAACTAACGATAACTTTCCAACTTCTTCGTTTGTTTGGTAATATGATCGAACTATCTAATCCCAGTATATAAACCCAGGATCCTTCTAAGACCACCTCAGATTGATCTCGGGTTCATATGCTGTCACTCAAACTCAATTGACCCTACGGTTTTTTCAGTTCACTTTCTAATTCAAACTAACCAAAATTTACTGCCAATAATAAATTCAGTCAATCTATTATTTAACACGAAGTGTCTTATGTTATAATCTGAGTACATGTACTTACGATCATGGTTGTTTATTATCGAGCTTATGGGTACTATCATGTCCTATAGTTAAAGATTTTTTATGATCAAGGAATTTTTGGAATTGGAGAGTTCACCAGTGTTATATATATATACATATATAAACGTTAAAGACCATGGATTGTTTCCTTTTCAAAATCTTCAAGTGAAGACGTTTGAGTCTTCTTGTTATTTTTCTTATGTCTGGGTCAAGATGGTGAAGAAAGTACCCCCATACTAGCCCAAGCGCTTTCGGCCACTTAGCTGGTCATCCTCATGGGTTGTGTTAGGTTGTTTGTTGATGTGAGTTGTATTTATATTTGTACATTGGTCATACAACAACTACACTCTCTCGTCGCCTTACGTATCACTTCTCTGACATAAGTGCCATAAAACAGCATCTAATGACAAGGTAAAACAAAGACACTGACAAATTCAAAATCCTTGGATATAAGAAATATCCTAATGGAAATATAAAAATCATATATAAAAATAACAATAAAAACCGTTTACAAATCCTCGAAGTAATAACTATAAAAATCTACAATAAACAAAATAGCATTTACACAGGTATTAACGTATTAAACATATTTAATAACTAACCTTACCACCCACCCTAACAGAATGAGCCAAACCTATCTATTATAAAAAAACACTCCAAATCAATATAGATAAAACTCACCGCAACAAACAACCCAACATAACTCCTGAGGATGACCAGGAGATTTTATTTACTGGAGAATTAGTGTGTTTCCACTCCGTGTACTGTCTTTTCAATTCAGGCTCCTTGTGTTTAACCCATGTGGAGGAATGAGTATTTCTGTAAGATGTAAATCAGAGTAACAGTTCCACAATATACAACACAATTTGTACAAACAAACGTAGATGAAAGAAAATTGACAAAAACAAGAATGTTAAAAAACAAACAATTTTACGATATCACAACTGGACAAATAACAAATACAAAGGTAGTAATTTTTATTTATTGCGGACTTTTTGTCCTCATCTTGGTAGTTTTTGTGTTGTTTCTTCTTTCACTATGTTTCAGCCAAATTTCACCTCTGGCCGTCTTCAGGTGATTTACCGCGACCTTGGATAGGAATGCTGAGTCTTGTAACCGTATCCCCAGTAATTACTGGCTTCCATAGTTGTTGTCTATCGCACCACGTTTTTGACCAAGTAAACCTCTGGCCGGCTTGGGTAGGATTTGAAACCGCTATCTTCTGATAATGCTCAGGTGAGCATTGTCAGAAGATGATTCCAATTAAAGACAATTACAAAGGTAGTAATGTTCATAAATTTTGTTATGTATAGGTGTGTGTGTATGTGAAAACAAGAATATTTTTAGTAAGGAATAACAGAGGGAAAGACGGAGGTCAACTCGTACTTACATACATGGGTATGTGTGAGTTCTGGTGTGTCAAAGTAAAGTTGGCGACCTTAGTCAAGGGTGAACCAAAGGCTCTCTTTTCTATAGCTACGACACCGGGGTGTAGGGGAAAGTGCTACTCCTTTCCCTGGATTGCTCCATTTTACCCTTGATCCCCACCCCATGCTGCGTGTTAAGCAAAGCGGCATCCAATACCATTCTTTGAGTCTTTGGTATGACTCGACCAGGGATTGAACTCCAGTCTCCCGGACCATTGGCAAACACTCAACTCATTAGGCCATATTGGTCATTCAAGCCAACTTTTGGCATGTTAGTGTATTTGACTGCGTCAGACTTTTTCTTCCACGTGTGTCGTCTGTGGTCGCCTGTGTGTCGCCTCTGTATGCCGCCCCTTCTTTTGAACTAAAAATTCCAGGTTCTTATGCTCTTTGAGTAGATCGAAATAATATATTTTAAGTTTACGCGGGTAGATTTTATTTCAGGTCGACTAAAGTTCAAATGTGCGGACGTATGAGTAAACACAACTCGTGCCCTAATCTAACCAATCAGAATCGTAGAAATGACTTATTTTTTGCGGCGCCTATTTTTTGGTTCTACGAAAAATCTTTCGGCAAGTTAGTGTTTGATCCGTTTTTTCGAAAATATTCAAATCGATGTGTTTGCTGATTGGCTTAAAAATATTCTAAGTGAGGTTTGGATCCTTTTTTTCTCGAATATTCTGATTTACGTTTTCTTAGCAAATTTAACTAAGAATAAAAAAAAAAAGTGTGGATCCATCTTTAAACCATTTCTAAACATTTTCTAAGCTAAAAAAGGCTTCTCCGTACACATCCCACATTCTTCTGTAAATTTCACATGGTTTGCATTTTTCAGCCATCAAAAATTTAATGTTAGACTTCTGTCAAACCTGGTAATCATTGTTTGATTGGCTACCAGTTTGGAAAAGCTCAAAAAATTCTGAAAAAAATGTATTTTTTATAAAAAATTCAACTTATTTATTGAACGACTTATATATATATATATATATATATATATATATATATATATATATATATATATATATATATACTTTCTTTAAGAAAAAACAAAACTGGTCACATTAGGATTATAAATTTATTTCCATCCTGTTATGCGTTTTTGATAAAATAAAAAAAACACATGACTTCTT